>JAWWNF010000744.1:1790000-1852511 GCA_034641395.1 Darevskia armeniaca | reverse complement strand
TGCCACCATTGCTGCAGGCAAGAGCTCTTAACATAACAACTGGAGCCCAGGGAGGGGGGGAGGCTTCCCCTTCATTCCACCCCAGATTCCAAGGCTCCTGCTCCCCGTCTCCCAGATACTGATCTCAGGCGGGAGCATGTCCGATCCCAGGGCCCACTGTGCCTCCTAATAGCTCTCCCAGCCGTGCTATTGTCTGCCGGCTTTTCAGTGGGAAAAAACGATGCCCATGGGTCTTTTTATGGATAAAGACCAATAAAGGGGTTAAAACACACACACTGCAGAGATCCCAACCAAACCCTCCAGGCATATTGAGCTTCCTCTATTGTCTGAGTTTAAGGGCTTCCCTCCTGCTAATGAAATCTCCCAGCTCTCCCTCCTTTCTCTCCGAATCCTTACGTCGGACATGCCCATATTTCAGACAGTAGCCACTGGCTATGTTGTTGTATAGGGGTTGTTTTTAATGATTTATCCGATAACATTAGCCTAGCCAGAGCAGGCATCCGCTCATTAACTCCTTCCTGTATCCTCCTAGTCTTTATTATTTGGCAGCCGTTTGATGGATTCAACTGGATTCAAGGCAGAAGTACTGTTTCTGGGGGGCAGGCAGGTGTGGGCGACTTCCCTGGTCCTGAATGGGGTAACTGTGCCCCTGAACGAACAGGAGCGCAGCTTGGGAGTCATTCTGGACTCACACCTGTCCATGGAGGTGCAGGTCAATTCTGTGTCCAGGGCGGCTGTCTACCAGCTTTATGCTGGCTGAGACCCTACCTGCCCACAGACTGTCTTGCCAGGGTGATACATGCTCTGGTTATCTCCCACTTGGACTACTGCTATGCTCTACGTGGGGCTACCTTCGAAGGTGACTCGGAAACTACAACTAATCCAGAATGCGGCAGCTAGACTGGTGACTGGGAGCCGCCGCCAGGACCACATAACACCGGTCCTGAAAGACCTACATTGGCTCACAGGACGTTTCCGAGCACAATTCAGTGTTGGTGCTGACCTTTAAAGTAAGGTTACCAGGCGTCCCCGTTTCCCGGGGGACAGTCCCCGGATTTACAAATCAGTCCCCATACAAAATCCATTGAACTTGAAAGTGTCCCCGGATTCATTGAAAAAAATCTGGTAACCTTACTTTAAAGCCCTATATGGCTTTCGCCCAGTATATCTGAAGGAGCTTCTCCACCCCCATCATCCAGCCCGGACACGGAGGTCCAGCACCGAGGGCCTTCTGGCAGTTCCCTCACTGCGAGACGTGAGCTAACCGGGAACCAGGCAGAGGGCCTTCTCAGTAGTGGCACCCACCCTGTGAAACGCCCTCCCATCAGATGTCAAGGAAATAAACAACTGACATTTAGAAGACATCTGAAGGCAGCCCTGTTTAGTGAAGTTTTAACGTTTGATGTTTTATCATGTTTTTAATATTCTGTTGGAGCCGCCCTGAGCGGCTGGGGAAACATAGCCCAGATGGCTGGGGTATAAATAATATAAATTATTATTATTATTATATTTATATATATTTATATATTCTGCATGCTTCCTAGTCCTGAACAGGATAACTGTTTCTCTGAAGGACCAGGTGCGCAGCCTGGGAGTCATTTTGGACTCACAGCTGTCCCATGGGGGCGCAGGTCAATTCTGTATCCAGGGGCAGTGGTCTACCAGCTCCATCTGGTACGCAGGCTGAGACCCTCCCTGCCCGCAGACTGTCTCGCCAGAGTGGTGCATGCTCTAGTTATCTCCCGCTTGGACTACTGCAATGTGCTCTATGTGGGGTTACCTTTGAAGGTGACTCGGAAACTTCAACTGATCCAGAATGCGGCAGCTAGACTGGTGACTGGGGGCGGCCGCCGAGACCATATAACAACCGGTCCTGAAAGACCTACATTGGCTCCCAGTACGTTTCCGAGAGCACAATTCAGAGTGGCTGGTGCTGACCTTTAAAGCCCTAATAGCCTCGGTCCAGTATACCTGAAGGAGCATCTCCACCCCCATCGTTCTGCCCGGACACTGAGGTCCAGCGCGAGGGGCCTTCTGGCGGTTCCCTCACTGCGAGAAGCAAAGCTACAGGGAACCAGGCAGAGGGCTTTCTCGGTAGTGGCGCCCACCCTGTGGAACGGCCTCTCATTAGATGTCAAACAGATAAACAGCTATGTGATTTTAAGATATCTGAAGGCAGACCTGTTTCAGGGAAGTTTTTAGTGTTTGATGTTGTGTTTGTTTTTACTAAAAAAAAATTCTTGGGAGCTGCCCAGGAGTGGCCAGGGCAACCCAGTCAGATGGACTGCATATTATTATTATTATTATTATTATTATTATTATTATTATTATTATAATACTGTCCTCTCCCGGCCGAAAGGGTTCCCTTCCTCCCTAAGGGATGAGACACACAAGCCACGTGGTCCCAGGATGCTTTCCCCAGGAGTGTTTGACGTGGCTCAACCCATCAGGCAATTTGTGAAGTGAAATTTATCAGCTGGTTTGGGGTCCCTCTTTCCCTCATGACCAGAAGCTCAACCGCTGGCTCAAGGAGGGCCAGCAGGCTGGAGCTGAGAAGAGCGGAACCAGGGGGTGGGTCACCTAGGTCAGCTTCCTGCCCTAAGGTGAGATATCCAATACTTAAGGAACACCTGAGAGAACCATCATTTTTCCTTGAGGTAAAGAGCCTGTGCGAGACAGCTTGTTCTGTCGCTGAGATGTTGTTGTTGCTAAGAAGATCTTCCTGGGCTTTTTGACCTTAAATCAACATCCCTGAACTTCATACCGATTGCTTCTTGTCCTCACAGGGCACGGCAAGCTATTCAACTTTCTTTCTTCTTCCTGACACCCTTTTAGAGATTTGGAAAACACTAACAGGCACCCCTTGATCTGTCCTTTGTTCCAAATGTGCACAGATCCCTTAGTGTTTCCTCACACCAGTTGTCTGGAGAAATTTCTTCAACTTTGGTGATATTTCTCTCCCTCCAGATGAGCTGCCCTAAAGCTGTTCTGTTTCTTCTTTCCCACCTCTCAAAACTATAATGCTCCTAATCAATGAAATTCAAAATAGCATCTTTGTGCCATAGAATTGTACTTCAGCCACATCTGACTGGGTTGCCCCAGCCACTCTGGGCGGCTTCCAACACAACATCTATATACCGGTATATAAAATCGTTCAAGTTGGATGTTTGTTAACAATCTCCTTTCTCCGTAACCCCTTGATCGATTCCATTCAAATTTGGACACAAGGTTCCATGCCCATATGGGAGTGATCATATGTACTTACATTGCACAAATACCACACCTTTCCCAGGTAAAAATGTGATTTTGTGCAAAAAAAATATAGCGCCCTCCAGTGGACGTTAAACAGCACAGCACAACACACCTGTTTCTGACCCCTCCTCCTCCTTTCCCGACGTCACTACCCACCATCCAATCGACAGACAGACCACCCACAAACACTACTGCTGACTCCGACGGAGGGTATAGAGTCACGCCGGGAGGAATTGCCATTTTCGCGGTTTGCGACGTAGTAATAAACAGTTGTAGAAACGAAGACAAAAACAGGAGGGGCAAACGGAGAACACATAGACTGAACTTCAACGAGATAAGGTGTAAGTAAACATACGCTTTCTCTTTCATACTGTATCTTACTTTTGTATTTCACCAAATCAGCCACAGCAAGGCGTGGCCGGGTCAGCTAGTAAAACATAAAACATCACACATTGGAAAGCTTCCCTATACAGGGCTGCCTTCGGATGTCTTCTAAAGGTTATATAGTTACTCATCTCCTTGACATCGGACGGGAGGGCATTCCACAGGGTGGGTTTCTCTACCAAGAAGGCCCTCTGCCTGGTTCCCTGTAGCTTCATGTCACACAATGAGGGAACTGTCAGAAGACCCTCGGAGCTGGACCTCAACGTCTGGGCTCGATGATGGAGGTAGAGATGCTCCTTCTGGTATACAGGGCTGAGGCCGTTAAGGCTTTAAAGGTCAGCACCAACACTTTGAATTGTGCTCAGAAACGTCCTGGGAACCAATGTAGGGTCTTTCAGGACCGGTGTTATATGGTCTCGGCAGCCACTCCCAGTCACCAGTCTAGCTGCCGCATTCCGGATTAGTTGTAGTTTCCGAGTCACCTTCAAAGATAGCCCCACATAGAGCACGTTGCAGTTAGTCCCAAGCGGGAGAAAACCAGAGCATGTACCACTGGCGAGACAGTGCTCAGGCAGCACAATTTCTGCTGCTCTGACACACTCCATGTGCAGGATCCAGGCTGGTGCATGTATGAATCCGGCTACAGTGATGGATACAGCCTATTCCACTTATTACACACCACAGTCCGACCCAAAAACTAAGACTTACTTAAATCAGTTCATTTCAAAAGGCTAAACATTTCCAATGTTGGATTGTGCCTTAAATGCAAACTGCTGCCTTGTACCTATAAAAATAATAATCCTATGTTGCAGACGACGACAACTGAGGCTGTTGCTTAAAAACTGCCTGTCTGTTAAACTGACCAAATGAGTTCATGTCATTAGAGAAAGAATCTGCCGAAATTACAGCCGCTGCTCATTTATCCTTTTCCAGAAGCCCGGAATACTTGTTAGGACGGTGTAAATTGCAAGTATGTCCGAGCGCCATTCTGGGGTGTTTATGAGGCAAATTTGGAGTTGCAGATTTAAGAAGTAGAACATGGAGAATTGCAGGAGAGGCAAGCCTGAAAAGCACCGGCTATATTCTATGCGCAATCCGGATCTATTTATTATCTCCTCGCAGGCGTTACAGAACTACATGCCTAGTGCCCTTGGCCATATTAACATCACCCACTGCCTCTGCAAAATTAATGCGCAGCCCTCCTTCATACACTAAACTGTGCAGTGAAGGGGTTTGTGCTTGGAGAGGGGGGGAAGAAAATGCAAATGCAACACTCCCCTCCACTGGTAATGGACCCTAGCTAGCACAGAGATTAGATTTACACCCTCCCTGGAAATATATGCGATCGAGAACATTGCCTCCTCCTGACTCCCCCACCCTCCAACTACCAACCCGCCAGGTCTCTGGTGTGCTGAACACAGTTCTTCATGCTCTGGCACACGCTCTTGTGAGTCCCCAGCGATCTTGCAACAGAAGAGCTCCGCGGCAAAGGCTGGGCTGGCGCTTCACCTTTCTGCTGCCTCCACAGCACTTTGGATACAGGCAGCAACAGAGCTAAAAAGGGCAAGAGGGCTGGTTTCTCAAAAAGTGCTGCAGCCCAAGTCCAGACACTCTGAGCAGGCCTTATTTTCCAGGGTTGCGCTAGCCCTAAGGTTTTCAACCTTTCTGAGTCCATGGCTCCCTTCACCAACTATCTCATTATACATGACAAAGCTATTTTTAACCTTCTCACCCCTTGCTTTTTCCTGTAAGATTAATTGCAGTCGTTAACAGTCGTCAACAGGTTTACCACAGCTATCAGCCTATCACATATTTTAATGTATTTTGATATTTGTTGGAAGCAGCCCAGAGTGGCTGGGGGGACCCGGCCAGATGGGCGGGGTACAAATAGTAAATAATAATTATTATTATTACCCATTTCCACCACCCTTCTGAGTAATACCCCTCCCACCCTCTCACTTATATATAAGGGTTCTGCTGACTTCTGTTTCAGTGTATCTGAAGAAGTGTGCATGCACACGAAAGCTCATACCAAGAACAAACTTAGTTGGTCTCTAAGGTGCTACTGGAAGGAATTTTTTTATTTTCTATTTTGTTTTGACTATGACAGACCAACACGGCTACCTACTTGTAACTTCACCAACTACATTCTTCCTGCGGCACCCCTGTGGGGCTCAGGAACCCAGTTATGTCACCCCTTGCCTGCAGAAACTGGCAGCCTCTCACCCTTTTCTGAACGCCTTCCCTTGTGGACTGTTCCCTCAGCCGCCTCCCCTCTCCTCAGGGAGGCCTCCAGGCAGCTGCTGCTGCTGTCCATGGTCTCTTACCTGCCCCCCACTTCACCCCACCCAAAGAGAGAGGGACTATTCGCCTGTGGTGGGGATGCGGGTGGTGCTGTGGGTTAAACCACAGAGCCTAGGGCAGGGGTAGGCAACCTAAGGCCCCGTGGGCCGGATGCAGCCCAATCGCCTTCTCAATCCAGCCCCGCAGACGGTCCAGGAATCAGCGTGTTTTTACATGAGTAGAATGTGTCATTTTATTTAAAATGGATCTCCGGGCTATTTGTGGGGCCTGCCTGGTGTTTTTACATGAGTAGAATGTGTGCTTTTATTTAAAATGCATCTCTGGGTTATTTGTGGGGCCTGCCTGGTGTTTTCACATGAGTAGAATGTGTGCTTTTATTTAAAATGCATCTCTGGGTTATTTGTGGGGCATAGGAATTTGTTCATTCCCCCCCCCCCAGAATATAGTCCGGCCCACCACATGGTCTGAGGGACGGTGGACCGGCCCACGGCTGGAAAAGGTTGCTGACCCCTGGCCTAGGGCTTGCTGATCAGAAGGTTGGTGGTTCGAATCCCGGCGACGGGGTGAGCTCCCGTTGCTCGGTCCCTGCTCCTGCCAATCTAGCAGTTCGAAAGCACGTCAAAGTGCAAGTAGATAAACAGGTACCGCTCCGGCGGGAAGGTAAGTGGTGTTTCCGTGCGCTGCTCTGGTTCGCCAGAAGTGGCTTAGTCATGCTGGCCACATGACCCGGAAGCTGTACGCCGGCTCCCTCAGCCAGTAAAGCGAAATGAGCGCCGCAACCCCAGAGTCGTCCGCGACTGGACCTAATGGTCAGGGGTCCCTTTACCTTTATTCGCCTGTGGAGCTTATAGCCAAGACCGCTGCAATAAAGAGCTGTGCAAAGCTTTGGGATGCAGAGATGCGAGAAGGCACCCGAGGAGGGAGGGAAGGGAAGAGGGATGGAGGGCCAGTGCTGCCCATGGCACCCCTGACCATAATTCTAGGCACCCCAGGGTGCCACGGCACATGGGTTGAAAACCACCGCGCTAGCCTCTCTGGGTGGCTTCCAACATATATAAAAACACAATAAAATATTCAACACTGAAAAACAGGACATTAAACACCTGAAAACGGGACACAGGAATAGTGGGACATTCTGGGATCAAATCAGAAACTGGGATGGCTTCTGTAAATCCGGGACTGTCCCTGGAAAATAGGGACACTTGGAGGGTCTGGTCTCTGAGCCTTGACTCCAGTTTACTGTTCTCATCAGCTCAGGGAAAGGAAGTATAAGAGAGAAATGTCTTTGGCCTGGTTGAGGAAGTGCTGGATTTACCTCTGAATGCTTTGGGCAGAAATCATTTTTAGATGCTTACATGGCAAGAAAGGTCTGAGCTCCTTTGCAACATGATCCAGAGCTGCTTCTTGAGCCTCTCTTTACCTTCCTCCCCACCGTAAAGGTAAAGGTAAAGGGACCCCTGACCGCTAAGTCCAGTCGCGGACGACTCTGGGGTTGCGGCGCTCATCTCGCTTTACTGGCCGAAAGAGCCAGCGTTTGCCCACAGACAACTTCTGGGTCATGTGGCCAGCATGACTAAGCCGCTTCTGGCGAAACCAGAGCAGGGCACGGAAATGCTGTTTACCTTCCCGCCGCAGCGGTACCTACTTGCACTTCGATGTGCTTTCAAACTGCTAGGTTGGCAGGAGCAGGGACCAAGCAACAGGAGCTCAGCCCGTTGCGGGGATTCGAACCGCTGACCTTCTGATCAGCAAGCCCAAGAGGCGCAGTGGTTTAGACCACAGCGCCACCTGCGTCCCTTTATTATAATTGTTTCACCAAATGTCTCAGGACCTCCTTGGAGTTCCTGCCATGCTTATTCCAATGCCCTTCACTGATATCACATAAGCATAACAGGACATAGCATCGTGTCCTGATCCTACTCCACAGATCTGTTTCATCTGTTTGGAGGCATGGTTATATTCTATTAGATGAAGAGTTCTGTGAAGCTCAAAAGCTTGCATCCTCCTGCACCAGCCAAATTGCCACCCTTCTGTCTTAGGAAGAGCTGTATGGAAATTAAATCTCCAGGCACCCTCACCTACCCAGGCTAGTCCCATATATAATTTCACCCATTAGGAAGCATTGTTGATGCAGAGAAGGTTCGGGAAGTTATTCAGCACGAATTGGGTGACCTCATGAACTGGAGTAATAGAAATGGAATGAAATTCAGTCAGTCATTTTATTAAGTGTTTAGCCATTGGCCATCACACAAAATCACATTAAGCAGGGCAAAAATAAAAAAGGCAAGTCTACAAATAAATCAGGAGCTCCAACATAAAAGAATATGACGAATATAACGAAGCCTCCAAAAAAATAAAAAAAATAAAAAGCAGACGAATCTAACTGTAAAATCAGGTTTGAAGTAAGAACTTATATCAAAATTTCAAGCCCTCACAACAAAATGCAGTAACCAAGGAATGCATAAAATATCAGAGCATAAAAAGAAAATGTAGCATTAT
This sequence comes from Darevskia armeniaca, assembly GCA_034641395.1. Lineage (NCBI taxonomy): Eukaryota > Metazoa > Chordata > Lepidosauria > Squamata > Lacertidae > Darevskia > Darevskia armeniaca. The sequence goes on along the minus strand of JAWWNF010000744.1, from coordinate 1,844,072 downwards.
TTCCTATGAAGAACGGTACTCTTCCCTCTGCGGATTTGGGCCAAAAGTGTAAAAATGGCATGTGTGCTCTTCTCATCTATAGAACTCAGAAAGGGCATGAAATTTCTGAGAGGGAAATCGGCAGGATACAACAGGAAAGTAGATTTGGCCTTCATGGAATGTATTGCCCGCACGTGCTGCCTCTACAGCAGCCTCTAGGAGGCGCTGCTAGTCTCCTCCCACCTGTTCCCCAGGTCTGGCCCACGCATGAGGCAAGAGGCGGCAGGATTCACAGGGGCAGCACCCTGTTCCTGTTGTAGATCTTCATTCACTCCTTCTTCCCTGGTTTGGTGGGTGAGGTGGCATTTTGCGGTTCACCTCAGGTGCCCAAATGTCTTGGGCCAGCCCTGTGGATGGAGGTGTCTTGGAGGGACGCGAACCCGGTTCACCAGATTACAAGTCTACCGCTCTTATCCACTACACCACACTGGCTGTCTTGGAGGGATGGAGCCATCAGGCTCATCTCTAACTCTCCCAACAGTAATCATGGGGCGTGTGAGGGAATAGGAAGGAAATACTCAAGGGGCCCGGGTTCGAGAAGAATAAACCTAGCAATAGGTACAAAAAAAAATGGAATTCCTCCCAACATGCAGGTGGTATATTTGTGTTGCAAAGTGCCCTGAGATCTATGGATGGAGGGCAGTACAGTGGTACCTCAGGTTATGAGCTTAATTCGTTCCGGAGGTCCGTTCTTAACCTGAAACCGTTCTTAACCTGAGGTACCACTTTAGCTAATGGGGCCTCCTGCTGCCACTGCGCTGCTGGCACGCAATTTCCATTCTCATCCTGGGGCAAAGTTTTCAACCCGAGGTACTACTTCCGGGTTAGTGGAGTTTGTAACCCGAAGTGTTTGTGACCCGAGGTACCACTGTATAAAAATCTAATGAATAATAACAATGCTTTTTTTTCTTAAAAAATGTTTAGCGGTACTCAGGAAAATCACCATTTTAAAGTTCAAAACGGGAAAAATAAATACAGTAAATGGACAAAAGTACAAAGATCCACAAAATGTTTAGGGGTATACATATCCTTGCGTCCCACCCCCCCCCCAGAAAAAAAGCACTGAATAATAACATACCCTGCAACATTTCTCCAATGACAATAGGGATGTGTTGTTGTTGTTGCTGCTGCTGTTAACCCCCCAGTCACTCTGGGGCAGCTTCCAACATATACAAAAGCATAATAAAATTGTAAACCAGTGTGGTGTAGTGGTTAAGAGCGGTAGACTCATAATCTGGTGAACCGGGTTCGCTTCCCCGCTCCTCCACGTGCAGCTTCTGTATGACCTTGGGCTAGTCACACTTCTTTGAAGTCTCTCAGCCCCACTCACCTCACAGAGTGTTTGCTGTGGGGGAAGAAGGGAAAGGAGAATGTGAGCCACTTTGAGACTCCTTAGGGTAGTGATAAAGTGGGATATCAAATCCAAACTCTTCTTCTTCTTCTTCTAAACATTTTTTTAAAACTTTCCTATACAGGGCTGCCTTCAGATGTCTTCTAAAGTGTGTATAGTGGCTTATCTCCTTGGCTTGGGAGTCACATAACTCCATACCCTCCGACATTTCTTCAATGAAAATAGGGACGTCCTAAGGCAGTGATGGCTAACCTTGACACTCCAGATGCTTTGGGACTACAACTCCCATCATCCCTGACCACTGGTCCTGTTAGCTAGGGATGATGGGAGTTGTAGTTCCAAAACATCTGGAGTGTCAAGGTTAGCCATCACTGTCCTAAGGAAAAGCAGGACATTCCGGGATCAAATCAGAAACCTGCCCCTGGAAAATAGGGACACTTGGAGGGTCTGTAATAATAATAAATAATAACTTGGGAGCTTGGGCTCATGCTTGGGGACACACAGGCCTCCAAAACAGGTGGGGAAGAAATGATATAAATGGGGCCTTTGCACAATCGGAGATTCGTATGGAAGCTCCAGCTCATATGTTATATTGTGAGTATAGATCAGGGGAGTTGGCCACATGACTCCTCCACCATCCAATAATGGATGAATTCAGATTCTCCAAGTGTCCCTATTTTCCAGGGACATCCCTGAGTTAGAGAAGCCGTCCCAGTGTCTGATTTGGTCCCGGAATGTCCCGCTTTTCCTTTACAGTGATGGCTAACCTTGACACTCCAGATGTTTTGGGACTACAACTCCCATCATCCCTGACCACTGGTCCTGTTAGCTAGGGATGATGGGAGTTGTAGTTCCAAAACTTCTGGAGTGTCAAGGTTAGCCATCACTGCCTTAGGACGTCCCTATTTTCTTTGGAGAAATGTTGGAGGGTATGGAATTATCCAAAACCTGAGTCGTCTGAAGGCAATCCTGTATCGGGAGGGGTGTTTTTAAAATGTTTAATGTTTTATTACTATTTTTATATTTGTTGGAAGCTGTCCAGAGTGCTGGGGCGACCCAATAAGATGTGTTGGGTATAAATAGTAAAATTATCATTATGGAACGGGACGTCCCTATTTTTCACCAGAGAAATGTCAGAGGGTATGTGAACTGAGACAACGTGTGTGACAACTGTACCTGAATAAGAGGCTCTTTCTTTTGTGTTGCTGACACATTGCTTTTCCACAACCAGCAGGAAGTAGAATTAAAATGCAAGCTCCACATGGCACTTAGTACATTGCTACCTTCCCCCTGAAAATCTGTCCCCAGAGGCAAGATCATTTATTATAAGACACCTTGAATTCCAACTCCCCCTTTAAAAAATGGGGGCATACATTTGGACAAACATGACGATCCTAGTGTTTTGCCGTCTACTGATAAGTCTTATTCAGCGAAATTTTAATTTCTCCATGTCCTTTTCATTAAATATAGTTTCTGCCTCCTTTAGGTGCTTTGCTGGTCAGTCACATGACAACACACCTGAAACACATCTTAGTTAGTTTATGTTCTTGTTTGCAAGGAAGAGGGCTTTCATAGAATTATAGAGTTGGAAGAGACCCCAAGGGCCATCCAGTCCAACCCCCTGCCAAGCAGGAAACACCATCAAAGCATTCCTGACAGGTGGCTGTCAAGCCTCTGCTTAAAGACCTCCAAAGAAGGAGACTCCACCACACTCCTTGGCAGCAAATTCCACTGTCGAACAGCTCTTACTGTCAGGAAGTTCTTCCTAATGTTTAGGTGGAATCTTCTTTCTTGTAGCTTGAATCCATTGCTCCGTGTCCTCTTCTCAGGAGCAGCATAAAACAACTTTTCTCCCTCCTCTATATGACATCCTTTTATATATTTGAACATGGCTATCATATCACCCCTTAACCTTCTCTTCTCCAGGCTAAACATACCCAGCTCCCTAAGCCGTTCCTCATAAGGCATCGTTTCCAGGCCTTTGACCATTTTAGTTGCCCTCCTCTGGACCTGTTCCAGCTTGTCAGTATCCTTCTTGAACTGTGGTGCCCAGAACTGGACACAGTAAACTGCTTTGCAGATACAGCTCGTGGTCTGTCCCCCCCTTTTAAGTTGTGCAATCATGAAAAATGGGGTGGGGAACATGGAGTGGTGAATCTGGCTACTAAAGGAAAAACAGACATTAGAACCCAGTTACTACAACCACCAGGAACAGGAACCGACCAATTAAGGTCCAATGTACCTAATCTATTCCCTTGTGAGTGAACAGGAAATAACTAATTAAAAGCTGCAGAAGCTCAGAAGCAAAGAAAATCCTGGGAAGTCTCATCAGAACTTTGCCAGTCCGCAGTGGGCGGAGCGGTGCTGCAATTATATTTCAACTACAAAACAACAACAACAACAACAACGGTGCAACAGATCAGCTCTGAGAAAAGATGGAGAAGGCAACATGGAAAATACTGAACTGCAACAGGTTGGTAATAAATATGACCTAAACTCTCTGTAAACCAAAGGTAGGAATTTCAAATCAAATCGACAGTATAAAAGCAACCTAGCCATTTTTTTAATTGTCCCGAACTTTTGAAAGTCTGAAACATATTGGTTGATCTGCTGCTTATCGAATCCCAGTTTAGGCAAAAATGCAGAAGTAAAAATAGGTGAAATATTAAGGAATACCGGCGTGTTAGTTGAAATACAGATTGCAAGCACACTGGGCAGATTTCAGTTTGGTGATAATATGCATGTGTTCCCATCTAATATTTGGCCAAGTGACAAGGCCATGCACACTCTGTCCATCGTAGAAGGTAAGGTAACAGGAAAACACGAAAATAATCCCACTAAATGTGTGCTGGTTTCATTGACTAGGATGATTTATCTATAACAATCTCGAACTTTTTGAGCCATCTCTGTGATGCAGTTACCCATTGCAGAAGAGGGAGAGATGGGTGCTACTCAACTGACTCTTGCTGACAGTTTCCATTCCATCTGGTCAACAAAAGTCCTATGGAACTTTAAGAACTGGAGATGTAAAAAAGAAATAGGCTCTTTCTTCCATATGTGGTGGAGCTGTGAAGTGATATGTGAATTCTGGAATAATATCTATGGTGAACTTAAGAAATTATTCAAAACCACATTTTAAAAAAAAACCCTGAAATCTTGTTATTAGGTATATTACCAACAGAATTCAAAAAAAAAATTAGACCACTGTTCATGTATACTATCACGGCTGCTAGAGTATTAGTGGCCAGAAACTGGAAGAACTCCCGCTTGGACTACTGCAATGCGCTCTACGTGGGGCTACCTTTGAAGGTGACCCGGAAACTGCAATTAATCCAGAATGCGGCGGCTAGACTGGTGACTGGGAGTGGCCGCCGGGACCACATAACATCGGTCCTGAGAGATCTACATTGGCTCCCAGTACGTTTCCGAGCACAATTCAAAGTGTTGGTGCTGACCTTTAAAGCCCTAAACGGCCTTGGCCCAGTATACCTGAAGGAGCGTCTCCACCCCCACCGTTCAGCCCGGACACTGAGATCCAGCGCCGAGGGCCTTCTGGCGGTTCCCTCACTGCGAGAAGCAAAGCTACAGGGAACCAGGCAGAGGGCCTTCTCGGTAGTGGCGCCCGCCCTGTGGAACGCCCTCCCATCAGAGGTTAAAAGGATCAACAACTATCCTACATTTAGAAAACACCTGAAGGCAGCCCTGTTCAGGGAAGTTTTTAATCTGTGATGTGTTAATGTATTTTAATGTTTGCTGGAAGCCGCCCAGAGTGGCTGGGGAGACCCAGCCAGATGGGCGGGGTACAAATAATAAATTATTATTATTATTATTATTATTATTACGAAACCCTACCATCAGTAACAGAATGGCAGACTCTCGTGATAGAGTACTTACAACTAGCAAAGTTGACTGGGAAAATTAGAGAGGTGTCTGACCAAGAAGTGTTTGGAGGGTGGAAAATATTTAAAATATACTTGAAAACGTATTGTACAAATAAAATATTACTTGCAGAAATAGATTGATGCTTTTAAGCAAAATTTATATTAGATATTCAGAGGAATATATAATTGTGAGATTTATACAATTTACGAATCTGTGTAAAGAAATTATGAAAGTATTATAGTATAGTAAGAATGGTTGGAAGTCATCGATTTTAGGCTGTTAGTTAAATGTTAGTAAATATGTTCTTTTGGTGCTTTTGAATGTGTTTGTATGATTTGTTATTTATGCTTTTTTATGTTATTTTTATGTATGTGTAATATTAATAAAGGTTAAAATTTTATTAAAAAAAAGAACTGGCACCTAAGTTTGCTTTCTTTCCTCTTCCCCACTCATCCCCTTTTCCTTTTGTGCTGTGCCTTTTTGCATTGTAACCCTGTGGGCTGGCACTCTCTTATTTCCAGTTGATCTTACACAAGCTGGTCCGGTTGCCTTTCCATCTGAGGAGCAGAGTAGAAATGATTCATATATTAATCAACTGGGGATTATTTTCTAGGAGCACTCTACTTATCCATCTGCTTGCTGTCCTGGGCACGATGCAGAACATTAAAAGGAAGCCTTTCCAATGCACAACGGAAAGATTGGTTCAGAGAGGTCCCAGCCTAGGAGTTGTCGGGAAATCTGGGCATTGTCTCCTTGGTCCAGAGCATCCTTTCCCCACCCCCACCCGCCACTCACCATCAGGTAGTCTGCATTATAATTCTACCCACAAGGCAAGAGTGACCACAGACCTGCTGCAGAACTCCCTGAAAATAATTCACACCAACTTGTTTAAAAGGAGCAAATGGGTTTAATTATTAGTTACAATCTTGTCAATAATTATCACCCCATCTGTGGGTAATAAATGACAGCTTCTCACAGACTGCATCATTAGAGTTTTAGAACACCAATGGGGTGCATTAAAGTGCTGAGGGAAGCATTGATCTGGTGTAAAAATGCTTCCCCCCCCCTTTCTTCTTCTTCTTTTTTAAAAAAACCAAAAACGAATAACAGGCATAGGTCAAACCTACCAACTTATTATCCCTTCTGCTGGTCCGAGTCATCTTCAATGCCCTTCCACATAGCGCCACAGTCGTCTATTCTGCCCCATATTGTGGCAGCCCTGGTGCTCCCCTGTCCCCAGAGAGTAGAAAGAGGTACTGAGCTACCTTGGCACTGCTCTCTGGTTCATGAGAAGGAAAACGATGCCTAGCCATGGGGGGCTGACTGCTTTGATCACTAGGGCATCCTCCCCACCGTCTAAATCCACACTGTGCGAGTCCTCTTGAAAGCTTCTTGCTATTCTGCGTGTGGGCAGAGGCATAGCCAGCCCAGGTGGTACCCGGGGCGGAATTTTTTTTGTCACCCCCCCACCACTTTGCCAGGGCACTTGCAGAGCTGCACCCAGTGGCATAGCAAGTCACCCCCACCCCCCAAAAATGATGGTGCCACTTTGCGAGGTGTGGGGGTTTTTTGTGTGTGTGTCTATTATCTCTTTTTTTCAATAAAGTTAAAATTTAATTTAAAAAAAATTAAAATAAAAAATAAAGAAGTGTCACCCCCCTCTGATGGTGCCGCTTTGTGAGGTGTGGGGGGTTGTGTGTGTGTGTGTCTATTATCTCTTTTTTTCCAATAAAGTTTAAAAAAAATTAAATTTTTTTTTTAAAGTGTCACCCCCCTCTGGGGTGGAACCTGGGGCGGCCCGCCCCCATTGCCTCCCTTGCTACACCCCTGCGTGTGGGAATGTTCAGGGTGGCAGGAGAGGATGTATTGTTTATTCATATCCTTCCTAACTTGCGCTAGCAAGTTCCTGTACTTAGCAGAGTTTTACATGCCCCTTTTAAAGCATAGCAGATTGTGTAAGCCTCTCACTATTAGGTTCCTGGTAAAGGTAAAGGTAAAGGGACCCCTGACCATTAGGTCCAGTCGTGACCGACTCTGGGGTTGCGGCGCTCATCTCGCTTTACTGGCCGAGGGAGCCGGCGTACAGCTTCCAGGTCATATGGCCAGCATGACGAAGCTGCTTCTGGCGAACCAGAGCAGCGCACGGAAACGCCGTTTACCTTTCTGCTGCAGCGGTACCTATTTATCTACTTGCACTGTGACATGTAAGTATACAAAGTGCATTAAAGGGGAAATTGCTTGCAAAACTGTGTCAATTAGGCATCACTGTACACAATAATGTGTATATTAGAAGAAATGCACATTAAAGTACAGACAAATATTCACGAGTACCGGTATCTTTTTTTCATGCATACTGATTCAGAAATGTGGCAATTTGATCTGAAGACTGTAAAAGAAATAAAAATGAGACAAACCCAAATTGACCGACTTCTCCATCCCTAGGATGCTCAGGAAAGTTTTTAGTGGTTGAGGTTGTCTTGTGTTTTTAATATTTTGTTGGGAGCTGCCCAGAGTGGCTGGGGCAACCCAGTCAGATGGGTAGCATATTATTATTATTATTATTATTATTATTATTATTATTAGACGTCTTCCCCCCCCCAAAGGGAGTGGGAAACTGAGACAATACAAATTAATCAATGCAAAAGTGAATCAGATAGATTTCTTTTCTAATAACTGGACCCCGAAAGCCCTGAAACGAGAAAAGGAGAGCTTTAAATGCAGCATGTTATTACTGTAAAATAAACTGAAGAAAATATATTGGCTCCTATTTCCGCCCTTGTCAACCAAAAGCGGCCACCTCCAGAGTAGAATCGTAGCAGCCTCTCTGTAGTCAAAGCACTAGGCAGGAGGTGATGTTCTGGAGTGCAAAGCAAAAAGTCATTCTCTCTCTTGCGCCCCCCCCCCCAATACTTGCCAACCCGGTAGAACTGAAAGATAGTGGAGAGACCAAGAGAATGTAATTATACATGCTGGAATGTAGCCAAGCTGCTGTGACTGCTAGAACAACCCTCCTGTTTCAAAACATGCCACAGAATCCTTAATAACCATATTTTGTAAGGCCTGAATTTATATGATAGACAAAGGGAAGCTATAAAAATGCTCATTATTTTCAAAAGCATCAAGGCTACTGTCTGCATATTCCAAACAGTGGTGTGTGTGTGTGTGTGTGAAGGTGGGAGTTATATTTTGTGGATGAAACGTATTACAGTATTAGTATTATTATTATTATTAGTATTATTATTATTAAACATTTTGTGGGGGTTCTGCTCCAATGGAAATATTCCAGATTTTCCTCCAAAATATGCCTGTATTTTAGCACACACACACACCCTGCTATTGAAAACAGGGAAATATTCTGTTCTTCCCATGAAAATTTTGGCTGAACATTATATTAGATTTTTTTAAACACACAGAGGACTTATTTTTAAAACTAGCTGTAGAAAGGTTAGTGGTTCACAGACCAACTTTCCAAGGGGGAATGGGCATTATTTTGTAAACGCAAGCCGCAGAAGAGAGGCTAGGTGCCAACCTTGTAACTGACCCCTTGAAAAAGAGACGGGCCTGTAGCAGGCTAGGTCAGTTTCTTCTGGTCAGCTGGCAACACTGCTGACCACAGCAGTACTGCAATTGCACTTGGTCTCAAACACGTCAATGCCATGGTTTAAAAAAACTGCTTATTTTGGAGCATTCCCATTGGAGCCAGTGTGGTGTAGTGGTTAAGAGTTCAGAGTGGTAGACTCGTAATCTGGTGAACCGGGTTCGCGTCTCCGCTCCTCCACATGCAGCTGCTGGGTGACCTTGGGCTAGTCACACTTCTTTGAAGTCTCTCAGCCCCACTCACCTTACAGAGTGTTTGTTGTGGGGGAGGAAGGGAAAGGAGAATGTGAGCCGCTTTGAGACTCCTTAGATTCTGGGAAGCAATAGTTCTCTGTGTGGAATTAAGAGTACCGAAATCACTGCTCAGAAGCTCAGATCATATATATGACTGAAACCCTTCTTTGGGAATTAAACCAATGTCTAGACTTTAGCGTTCAAAAACTTTACTTGTCAAAACTTATAGATGAATTGAAACATAATATTTACAGTCAAGCATGGGTTCATGGGCTTGCAGTCTCTTCTTCTAACTTCCAAGCAATTGTATTTTCCTCTCTTTCCAGAGCTCAGCACTTTCAACCTTCTGTGTCTCAGTAAAGCCATGGCTTGCAGCTCCTCAGAGAGATTTCCACTTTTACCTTATTCTGCTGCTTTTCGCTTTTTCTTCCAAGAAGAGAAGAAGCACTGAAACACTCCATTCAACTTAGCAGTGTTCACAGTGGATACTAAAACACAGCCATCTTGCTTCACATAAACTGCAGGGAGCCTACATGCATACAGAGGTGCACATATATCCATATGTAAGTTGGACCCCTTCAGACTGAAGCCAGTCTTGCATATTATGGGATATTTGAACACTATATGCATCTAGCAGATAAACCTAGGCTACACATTTTCGATAGCCCCTGCAAATGCTTGTCTGAATTAAAGGCTGCCAGAACCACCAATTTCAGTTTTTTCCAGGCTTACATCCAGTTCCTCCCATTTCCATGTCAGTTTGTCATTTTTTAAAAAAAGCAGCACGGAAATTTGTAAACCTTTTCATGATCGTTTTTCCTAACATAAGCAATCTAACACACAATTTTGCCATGTTTCTGTACCTTGTTTTCATCAAATATGTGCATTTCCCATGCACTTTCTCTTAACTGTTTCATTTTTAAAAAATAACTCAGAAAAGTGAAGGCTAGCTGCTTTTTGGTTTCCATATTGGTTTAGGAAGGGCAATTGGCTAGGTTTGCATCAAAATCTGGAACAACATAATTACTCCCCCCATTCCTAGCTAGCCCTAACCAGAAGCTGCTGTTTTACTTGCTGCTACAGTCCTTCTCAGGTGAGTTGAGCAGTGGCAAACTCTGTAGAGGCTCCTGAGACTGAACAGCTCATGTCCTGAGCTGTGGCTAAGAGAGAGCTTGGGACCAACAAAGAAGTGGTCAAGTCTGCAACGTTATTCAAAATGGTTAAAGTCCAAGCAGACTGTGAAGAGCTCCAAAGCCAGTGTGGTGTAGTGGTTAAGAGTGGTAGACTTGTAATCTGGTGAACCGGGTTCGCATCTCCGCTCCTCCACATGCAGCTGCTGGGTGACCTTGGGCTAGTCACACTTCTCTGAAGTCTCTCAGCCCCACTCACCTCACAGAGTGTTTGTTGTGGGGGAGGAAGGGAAAGGGGAATGTTAGCCACTTTGAGACTCCTTAGGGTAGTGATAAAGCGGGATATCAAATCCAAACTCCTCTTCTCTTCTAGGTTGTGGGAAGTATTTTCCAAGTGGACAAATTTATCTGATCTATAGTCCTGCTTGAGTTCCTTTTCTTCTGATTTCCATTGGTGACATTCTTCTTTATAGAACTTTATACTTTAAACTGCCCTGTGATCCTTGGATGAATAGCAGTATAAAATAATAATAATAATAATAATAATAGTAATAGTAATAATTATAATAATACTTTTTAAAAAAATCTTCCCATTAGCTTCAGTGGGGCTGGGGAATATTTATTTATTTATAAAAAAATATTTATTTACCGCTGTGTCCTAAAAGAATCAAAGCAGCTTACAGCAATCAAACATAAAACCAGGCTTTTTTCCCTAGCTGGAACTCACCAGAGCTCAGTTCTGGGATCTCTCAGGTGGAAACCATTGCCATTAGAAGAGAACAAGGGTGAGTTCCGGCACCTCTTTTTCTAGAAAAATAGCACTGCATAAGACCATACGAAAGTTAAAAGCAGACACCAGTTAACCATTGTCATCAAAAGAATCTTGGAAAAGTTGAAAACTGTTGAGGAGGTAGACCCTCACATCTTTCATATCTTCCGACAAGTAGGCAACCAGGTACCCTCTTACCGTCTCAGGGTCTCAGGTCAGATACTGATGTTATGCTCATAAAGTAAGAGTGAGTTGTTGCAGGAGGGATAAAAACACTTGATTATTCAGGGCTATTTCAGGGGTTCGGGGACATGGGTGGCGCTGTGGTCTAAACCACTGAGCCTCTTGGGCTTGCCGATCAGAAGGTTGGTGGTTCGAATCCCTGCGATGGGGTGAGCTCCTGTTGCTCTGTCCCAGCTCCTACCAACCTAGCAGTTCGAAAGCACAGCAGTGCAAGTAGATAAGTAGGTACCACTGCAGCGGGAAGGTAAACGGCATTTCCGTGTGCTATGGTTTCCATCACCGTGTCCTGTTGCGCCAGAAGCAGTTTCGTCATGCTGGCCACATGACCCGGAAAGCTGTCTATGGACAAACGCCGGCTCCTTCGGCCTGAAAGCGAGATGAGTGCCACAACCCCATAGTCACCTTTGACTGAACTTAACCGTCCAGGGGTCCTTTACCTTTTTACCTTTTACCTTATTTCAGGGATTCTTGTGGATATAAAGGCGGATCTGGTTGAAGCAAAAACATCTTGCTCTGATTCAGCCCACAAATGTTAGCAGATTTAATATGGGGGCACCTCAAATTCACAACCTAAGAACATGTTGCCCAAGTAGAATATTGGTCTTAAGGTGCACACCTTAAGACCTTCATTTCTGATGACACCCCCAAACATCTTGTAAGAATGAAGCTATTTATAATAATAATAATACATTTTTATTTATACCCCGCCCTTCCCGATTTAAAAACCGGGCTCAGGGCGGCTAACAACAAATATAAAACATTGATTAAAAATGACTTTAAAAAAAAAAAAGACAGTTAAAAAGAGCATCAAATACAACATAAATGAACATCACCAGGGCTAACTAAGTTATTCCTGCTAGGGCCAGTAAGGAGACCAGGGAAGGGTTTAAATGTGGGTCTCAGAAAAGGTTTCTTCAAAGAAAAAAGGAAGGGAAAAAAGGAATGACGAATCAGGCTAAATTGAAGGCCAGGTGGAATAGCTCTGTCTTACAGGCCCTGCGGAAGATCATGTTAATAATATGTTTATGTTAATAATAAAAAAGAATTAGGCTGGGTACCAATAATTGCTTTTAGCCATTGTCACCCATGGGAGACACACCCATCTCTTTTATCCTTAGGTTGTCTTTGACCAGATTGTACAGCCTTTTTTTAAAAAAAAATGCAATTTTTATTCAATTTCCAATTTTTTAACAAATGGACTCCAAATTAAATAGTTACATTGTTTCAACAGATTTCATGACACCTTCAACTCTCTGGGACAGGGGACAGCAAACGTTTTCAGCAGGGGGCCGGTCCACTGTCCCTCAGACCTTGTGGGGGGCCGGGCTATATTTTGAAAAAAATTAATAATGACCGAATTCCTGTGCCCCACAAATAACCCAGAGATGCATTTTAAATAAAAGGACACATTCTACTCATGTAAAAAACAGGCTGATTCCTGGACCGTCCGCGGGCAGGATTTAGAAGGCGATTGGGTCGGATCCGGCCCCCGGGCCTTAGTTTGCCTACCCATGCTCTGGGACAATCTGTTCCCACCCTAAGAAACTAACGGGCTCCCTGGCAAAGTTTCAGGAAGCTTGTTGGGTTCCAGACTCACAGTTCAGGATCTTTCAAGGTGCCAATAAAATACGATATTCACACAATACTTTTGGATGAGTGTAGTTCCCAGGTGTCAACCTATCATAGCTGTCAACTTTCGGATTTGAAAATAAGGGATTTTTTCAAACTTTCGGATTTGAAAATAAGGGATGCCGCGAGGGCGGTGCAATGGCACCAAGTAGCCTCGCCACCCTGCACTCCAGAGGCTGTGCGCGAATGGGTGAGTGAAAGAGCGAGCGCATAGGCGGCAGGCAGGCTGGCTGTCTGGTTGGGCGTGAGGGTCTGGCTGCACAAGGCATGCAAGCTCCGCCCCCAGTCGGTCTCAGACTCCTTATTGGCAGCCGAGCAACGCAGCTGAGGAGCCTCCCTGGCCGGCAGGGAGCGAGAAGAGCTGCTTCCTTTGAAATCCGGGAAATTTAAGGGATATCAACAATCTGGGATAGCAGCGGGAAACGGCATTGGAATAAGGGAGTTTCCCACCAAAAAAAGGGAGGGTTGACAGCCATGCAACCTATGCGAACACGGCTACAACTCCTTATCTTTATCCGGCCAGAAAACAGAAGAAAATAGAAGATTGCGGCGAGACCTGCACAACCAAATCAAATCCAACCCTCCTCTAAATGTGAGGATCAGTTGCCCTCAGTCGGCATGAGTCCAGTGAAGCTGATGATATTAAACCAATTTACGTTATTGGAGTATTAGGCCCCCCAAGTATCTAGTTTGTGTTTATAGCAAATGATTTACCAATGAGCTACAGATCGAGAGGTTTTTTTCCATGGCTGAAATTATCCAGTGAATGATTCTGAACAATGAGTTGATGTGAGGGAACGGCCTCGGAGACAATCAACAAGCAGAGAGGAGGCAGAAAGCTGCTGGATAAATGGTATAATGAATTATGAATTACCCACCTAGCTGGATTGTTTAACCATGAGTCCAATTCAATTTGACAAAGTACTTAAGCAAACGTGTCATATTAGGAGTCGGGCGAGGATCTGCTCCAATGTCCAGCTCTCGGTAACTTTGCTTATCCGTCATTTCCATGCGCGTTAAACTCAGCCCCACCCTAAAAAATATTAATAAAATGCCCCACGCTTAACTCTTTTTTCCACACTGCCCTAAATGCACGTCTAAATAAACCTCTTAACATCCCCACTATATTGTGCAATGAACGTTTTCCTGTACGCTAGAGTGATTCCTGTTCTCTCTCTCTTTTTTTTACCAAACACAATCCCCATGAAATACTGTGGTAAACATTTCACAGAATACTACAGCAAACACTCTTCGCATTATCAGATTAGCCATTTCACTGAGCACCACATTAAGCACACGTTTAAATACTGAGAAAAGACATACAGCCTCTTCTTTCGACTGCGCCTCGTTACCCTCCCTAGATCCATATTTCTTGATGTGGAGTTAGCCGGCCTTCCCCCCCCCCCTCGCCATGCAAGCAAGCAAGCAAACAATTGTCCAAGCGACACCCCCACCCACAATACCCTCCTCCCCGGCCCAACACTTTATTTTCAGCTTGGCTCAGACTGGAGGAGCTTTTAGCATGGTTGGGGGATTTTTCATTGAAGGGAACAGTAGCCACTTCATGCAGCAACAACAACAACAAGGCACAAGGCAAGGAATCTATCTTTAGTAGTTGTGCCTGTGATGGGGAGAGATCAGTTACCACCTCGCCTGCCTGCCCACAACGAGAGACATGAGATCCGGCGCGTGATGGCTGGAGCTCTGAGTTACAAAGCTTTGTTTGGGTTTTACAGGTGTGCCGTAATGTCAGCAAAATTACTGTGCTTCAAGCTTTCAATGGATTCATCTTTAGCAAGCGTTTAAGAGGCATGAATGCATCTCCATTGCTGACTGTCAAGATTCAACCTGCGGTTCTCTTCAGCTTTTCTTGTTTCTCCGCCCCCCCCTTCTTTCTTCCCCCCTCTTTTTTTTTTTAAACTTGCAATTTGATGTTTGATCATTTGAAGCAATGAGGCGGAGGGTAATTTACGTTATCAGGGAGGTATGAGGGGTGCTCGGAACCCAGACGCGAGGCCCATTCGCCTGCTAAAGCACCATCGTAATGTAATGAGACTCCAGTCAAGTGCAGCTAGTAATGGAGAGGAACGCTTTCCATTCATCTGCCTACCTGAACCTCCATGGAATATGACAATAACTTTTACGCAGGAGAAGGAGGAGGAGGAGGGCTGGGCAAAGTGTAAAGAGCCACCACACTGGGGGAGATCTCCAGAATCTTTCAAGAGCCTTCTTTCAGCTTGGGTCAGGTTGACCTGCCTGCAGCCTAACTTCTTAGATCCCAGGGTTTGGTTCAGAGAAGGCTTCTGCAAAAAGGGCATGCATTATTTTTAATGAATGCTGCCGACTTGGGCATACCCTGTTTCCCCTTTTTTAATACGTAGTCATAAAGTAAGCCATGGCAGGGTTTTTTTTACCTTTGTGAGAAGTAAGACGCACCCCAAAAGTAAGCCGTGGTGGCGCCATTGTTCCCGTCGCCTCCTCAGCCCCTCCTGCGTGCACAGGGAGCCAGCGAACCAGTGAGAGGCACGGGGGGGGGGGAACGCGCCTCTTGCGGAGTTCTGCCCCGCCTGCTTAGCGCGCAGGGAGAGGTGCCTCTTCCTGCCCCGCCTGTTCCCCATGTGCAGGGAGCCAGCGAACCAGCGAGAGGCGCGGGGGGAAATGCGCCTCTTGCGGAGTTCTGCCCCGCCTGCTCAGCGCGCAGGGGGAGGCTGTACCGTACCATACTGACGTAATAAAAATAAGACATCCCCCCGAAAATAAGCCACCCTGTGTTTTTTTGAGGGGAAAAAATTATAAGACGGTGTCTTAAAAAGGGGGAAAGACGGTAGTTTGGATTAGCTCTTCAGCTATGAATTCTGGAAAAATGCCTTGTTGTCGTGTGGTGTAGTGGTTAAGAGCGGTAGTCTCGTAATCTGGGGAACCGGGTTCGCGCCTCCGCTCCTCCACATGCAGCTGCTGGGTGACCTTGGGCTAGTCACACTTCTTTGAAGTCTCTCAGCCCCACTCACCTCACAGAGTGTTTGTTTAGGGGTATACATATCCTTGCGTCCCCCCCAGAAAAAAAAACACTGAATAATAACATACCCTCCAACATTTCTCCAATGACAATAGGGATGTGTTGTTGTTGTTGCTGCTGCTGCTGCTGCTGCTTACCCCCCAGTCACTCTGGGGCAGCTGCCAACATATACAAAAGCATAATAGAACTTTAAACCAGTGTGGTGTAGTGGTTAAGAGCGGTAGATTCGTAATCTGGTGAACCGGGTTCGCGTCTCCGCTCCTCCACATGCAGCTGCTGGGTGACCTTGGGCTAGTCACACTTCTCTGAAGTCTCTCAGCCCCACTCACCTCACAGAGTGTTTGTTGTGGTGGAGGAAGGGGAAAGGAGAATGTTAGCCGCTTTGAGACTCCTTCAGGTAGTGATAAAGCGGGATATCAAATCCAAACTCTTCTTCTTCTTTAAGAACCCATATGTTTAGGGAGGCACCCGTTGGTTAAGTGGGGCAAGGAAAGTAAGGTGGGCTCTCTCTGGTGCTACGCTTGATCCCAAGGCCCATGCCAAGTGTCACTCAGAAATGCTTAGCTACCTGTCGTTGTTTTTTTATGCCAGTATGACTTAAAATCACATGCCCGGCCAGCCGGCCTGCTTGGAAAGGGAAAATCAGAAGAAGTAGGAGTTCTTGTTGCAATTAACACTAGTATAAAAGTTCCCAAGAACTCAGGCTGAATGTTTTAACATAAGAGTAAGTTTACTCACAAGTAGAATCAAACCAAATTAACTATTTCCTATTGGAATACAATCTTAAACAGTGGTAATAGTTTTACAAAGCAAAGTCTTTTGAGGATGGAAGTTGAGGCTTCTGAGATGCGAGAACTGGAACCCAGGACAGGGCCCTGTTTCGGACAATGCCTTCTTCAGCTCGTCTTTTTGAACAAAATAGGAGTAATGTATGCTTTCTGTTTCATTTGAGTCTTTGGTGAATAAAACGTCTTGGTTAGTAGATCAGTAAGTATTCTCAAGTTTTTCTATGTTTTTCTGTGCGTCTCCCCCCCCCCCTTTTTTTTATACTAGTGGAAAGGGAAAATGGCATTTGCCTAAGCATTCTACGGTGACGTCTGTGCAGAGCTTGAAACCTGGCTATTAAGATCCACGTTGATGAACCATTAACTTTGGAAGCAGCCTTTGGAAGTCAAGGGCCTTCTGAATCTCTTTGGCTGAAACTGCAGAGTTTCCCCAGAAAGCAAAGGCAGGAACGGCGAAGGTGAATCGAGGAGCTGAGCTGAACATGCCTTGTGAGGCAGGTTGCAGAAGCAGGACAGGAGAAGCATAGCTAGGCTTGAAGACCTACAAGGATGTTTCAGGGCTGCCCATTATTTCTTCTTCTTTTCTTCTCACGGGGCCTGACTTGTGGATATTTATTGGAGTGAATTCTCCCCCCAACACTTCCATGTCAGCAAAAGTTTCTCGGTACACGTGAGACCATTGAAGCACATTTTTAACACACTCTTTCCCTCAAAGAATTCTGGGCACTCTAGCTGACCCCTCACAGAGTTCACATCCTCCAAAATTTCTGCGATGAAAATAGGGATGTCCTATATTATTATTAATGCCCCGCCCGTCTGACTGGGTTGCCCCAGCTACTTTGGGTGGCTTACAACATATATATATTTATATGTTTAATGTGTGTGTGTGTGTGTGTGTGTGTGTGTGTGTGTGTGTGTGTGTATAAAACTTCCCTCTACAGGGCTGCCTACAGATGTGTTCTAAAGGTTGTATGGTTACTTATCTCCTTGGCTCAGGGGTCGTATAACTCCATACCCTTCAACATTTCTCTGATGAAAATAGGGCCGTCCTAAGGAAAAGCATGGGACGCGGGTGGCACTGTGGTCTAAACCACTGAGCCAAGGGCTTGCCAATCAGAAGGTCGGCGGTTCGAATCCCCACGACGGGGTGAGCTCCCGTTACTCGGTCCCAGCTCCTGCCCACCTAGCAGTTCGAAAGCACGTCAAAGTGCAAGTAGATAAATAGGTACCGCTCTGGTGGGAAGGTAAACGGCATTTCCGTGCGCTGCTCTGGTTCGCCAGAAGCGGCTTAGTCATGCTGGCCACATGACCCAGAAGATGTACGCCGGCTCCCTCGGCCAGTAAAGCAAGATGAGCGCCGCAACCCCAGAGTCGTTTGCGACTGGACCTAATGGTCAGGGGTCCCTTTACCTTTAAGGAAAAGCAAGACATTCTGGGATCAAATCAGAAACTGGGACGGCTTCTGTGAATTCAGGACTGTCCCTGGAAAATTGGGACACTTGGAGGGTCTGAGAATTACAGTTACCAGCAACCCTTAACAAACTACAGTGCCCAGAATTCATAGAGGCAAATAATGTGCTTCGCTTGTGTTTTAAAGGTATACCCTGTTTCCCCTATTTTAAGACATAGTCATAAAATAAGCCATAGCAGGATTTTTCCGCATTTGCGAAATATAAGCCGTACCCCGAAAATAAGGCATAGTGATAGGCGCCAAGGAAAAGGCGGGACGGGGCGTGCAGTCCCGCCACCAAAACCAGTCAGCCCCAGAAGCAGCGCTCAGGAACTCTACAGAGCAGGGCACACAGGAAGGGGCACTCCGAAGGTCTCTTTGCCCGTGCGCGCGCCCAACTCTGCTCGGTGCAGAGCGCACGGGGCGGCCGCCGTGGTGGAGAGGGAAGGTGGCACGGGCTTTCCCTGCTCGCCGCCACGACGAAATCCCCCGAGCCGCCCCGCACGTCGCCCAAGAGGCCCCTTGGAAAACAAGGCTTCTGTCAAGTGAGGAGGGAAGGCGGCGGAGGAGGAGCAGGAGAGAGCGCCCAGCGAAAGCAGGTCTCTCTGGTGCCCGTTTCCTCAAAGCTCAACTTGGATTCTCCCCCCACTGCCAGCAAGGAAACAAAGAGCTCCGCGCCTGTCCCGTCCTTCGCGGCCCCAGAACTCGAGCGTGGCCTTGCCAAGGCGTGCTTACATAATAAAAATAAGACACCCCCTCAAAATAAGCCATAGTGCGTTTTCTTGGGGGGGGATATATAAGACGGTGTCTTAAAATAAGGGAAACACGGTACTTGTGTGCATAGCCTTAATTTCTGCATGTCAGGCAGCTGCTGAAAATACAAAACTGGGGTAGGAGGGGGAAGCCAGCAACCTTTCCACTGGAGCAGATTTGGGGAGTGATGAAGGTTGTTTTCAAGCCGTCCCTTTTCAGGTTGTAAATGTGTAAAGCTTTCCTAACACTCAAGTGCCGAAATAAGCTGAATGACCCTGAAAAGCCCGCCCTGACTTTCCCACCAGTTGGGAAAGAGGGAGCAGCAAAGACGGGAAGCAGCACACGCCGCAAACTCCAGTGACTCATAAACCAGCTGCTTGAAAGGCAAGCCCTTCTTAGCCATTCCAGGAGAGGCAGATTGATACCAGGTGAAAAGAAAGAAAATATAAACACATCTTAAAAACAGGACCACAAGTGCAAAATGGAAAATAACCTCTCTGTTAATTTTTTTTTAAAAAATAGACTTCTTTCAGCTTCCATGGTTTCGTGTGGGGGTTAAATAAACGCCCAAGGCAGCCATCTGCAAATACTAACAGATGAGGGTGGCACTGTGGTCTAAACCACTGAGCCTCTTGGGCTTGCTGATCAGAAGGTTGGCGGTTCGAATCCCTGCAACAGGGTGAACTCCCGTTGCTCGGTCCCAGCTCCTGCCCACCTAGCAGTTCAAACGCAAGTAGATAAATAGGTACCACTACGGTGGGAAGGTAAACAGCGTTTCTGTGCACTCTGGTTTCCGTCACGGCATTCCGTTGCGCCAGAAGTGGTTTAGTCATGCTGGGCGCATGACTGGGAAAGCTGTCTGTGGACAAATGCTGGCTCCCTTGGCCTGAAAGTGAGATGAGCGTCACAACCCCATAGTCACCTTTGACTGGACTTAACCGTCCAGGGGTCCTTTACTTTTTTTTACCTTTTACCTACTAACAGAAACCTAAGATTCTGGGAAGCAATAGTTCTCTGTGTGGAATTAAGAGTACCGAAATCACTGCTCAGAAGCTCAGATCATATATATGACTGAAACCCTTCTTTGGAAATTAAACCAATGTCTAGACTTTAGCGTTCAAAAACTTTACTTGTCGAAACTTATAGATGAATTGAAACATAATATTTACAGTCAAGCATGGGTTCATGGGCTTGCAGTCTCTTCTTCTAACTTCCAAGCAATTGTATTTTCCTCTCTTTCCAGAGCTCAGCACTTTCAACCTTCTGTGTCTCAGTAAAGCCATGGCTTGCAGCTCCTCAGAGAGATTTCCACTTTTACCTTATTCTGCTGCTTTTCACTTTTTCTTCCAAGAAGAGAAGAAGCACTGAAACACTCCATTCAACTTAGCAGTGTTCACAGTGGATTCTAAAACACAGCCATCTTGCTTTACATAAAATGCAGGAAGCCTACATGCATACAGAGATGCACATATATCCATATGTAAGTTGGACCCCTTCAGACTGAAGCCAGTCTTGCATATTATGGGATATTTGAACACTATATGCATCTAACAGATAAACCTAGGCTACACATTTTTGATAGCCCCTGCAAATGCTTGTCTGAATTAAAGGCTGCCAGAACCACCAATTTCAGTTTTTTCCAGGCTTACATCCAGTTCCTCCCATTTCCATGTCAGTTTGTCATTTTTTAAAAAAAAGCAGCACGGAAATTTGTAAACCTTTTCATGCTCGTTTTTCCTAACATAAGCAATCTAACACACAATTTTGCCATGTTTCTGTACCTTGTTTTCATCAAATATGTGCATTTCCCATGCACTTTCTCTTAACTGTTTCATTTTTAAAAAATAACTCAGAAAAGTGAAGGCTAGCTGCTTTTTGGTTTCCATATTGGTTTAGGAAGGGCAATTGGCTAGGTTTGCATCAAAATCTGGAACAACATAATTACTCCCCCCATTCCTAGCTAGCCCTAACCAGAAGCTGCTGTTTTACTTGCTGCTACAGTCCTTCTCAGGTGAGTTGAGAAGTGGCAAACTCTATGGAGGCTCCTGAGACTGAACAGCTCATGTCCTGAGCTGTGGCTAAGAGAGAGCTTGGGACCAGCAAAGAAGTGGTCAAGTCTGCAATGTTATTCAAAATGGTTAAAGTCCAAGCAGACTGTGAAGAGCTCCAAAGCCAGTGTGGTGTAGTGGTTAAGAACGGGAGACTCGTAATCTGGTGAACCGGGTTCGCATCTCCGCTCCTCCACATGCAGCTGCTGGGTGACCTTGGGCTAGTCACACTTCTCTGAAGTCTCTCAGCCCCACTCACCTCACAGAGTGTTTGTTGTGGGGGAGGAGGGGAAAGGGGAATGTTAGCCGCTTTGAGACTCTGGAATTGACCACCCAAGTAGGATCAAAACCACTGTAAAACAATGCCTCTACTGCCAAATCTAGACAGCCTATTCAGAAAGAAGAGGAGGAGGAGGAGGAGGAGGAGGAGGAGGAGGAGGAGTTTGGATTTGATATCCCGCTTTATCACTACCCTAAGGAGTCTCAAAGCGGCTAACATTCTCCTTTCCCAGTGTGGTGTGGTGGTTAAGAGCGGTAGACTCGTAATCTGGTGAACCGGGTTCGCGTCTCCACTCCTCCACATGCAGCTGCTGGGTGACCTTGGGCTAGTCACACTTCTTTGAAGTCTCTCAGCCCCACTCACCTCACAGAGTGTTTGTTGTGGGGGAGGAAGGGAAAGGAGAATGTGAGCCGCTTTGAGACTCCTTCGGGTAGTGATAAAGCGGGATATCAAATGCAAACTCCTCCTCCTCTTATTCTTATTCTTATTCTTATTCCCCTCTCCAAACTGGGCAAAGGGGCAACAAAGAAGGTTGATGCACAATGGGGCAAGAAACCCACAAATATACTTATTGGGTCCCAACTTGAAGTGTGAGTGGCTAGGAAACAGATCTTGGGGACAGAGGCAGAGCTAGCTGCTCCAGCACCCGGAGCAGCGCACATGCTGTGCATAGCTGCACGCAGGGGCAGGGCTAGCATCCCGGGGGGCAGGGTGGTGATGTCACCCCCCTCAGGAATGACACCTAGGGTGACCCGCACCCACCACACCCCCTTCCTCCACCAGTGCTTGGGGACATGCTGGATAGATTAAAGTGACAATATCAAGAGTTAGCAGTGCTGCTAAAAAAGCCCAAATTAGGGGTTATTAGGAAAGGATTTTTGAAATAAGACCGGATGAGGCCACACTTGAAAATCCCCCCATGTCAAAAATGATACCACAGAAATAGAAAAGGTGCAGAAAAGGCCATCCAAAATAGTCATATAAAGGCTAACACCTATTTTTTCCCTCAGCCTTTTGTTGCTGTTCTTAAAGATGGTTAAATGGCTGCCTGACAAAGTGAGGTACGTATATAAAATCTGAGATAATGTTTCCTCTGCATCTTCCATACTACTATAACTCAGGGTCTCCACCCAACAAAACTGACCGGCCACAAAATCAGCACAGAGAAGACAACGCACGACACCACGCGACAACGTAATTTGTGTATGGAATATGCTTACCGTAGGATTTGGTTATAGCTGGTGGTGGTGGAGGAAGAGGAAGAGGAGAATAAGTCTTTCGGTGTCTACTGGCCATGATGTCTATGCAAAACCTTCAATGGCTACGAGCCATTAAGAAAATCCCAAGATTGAACGCCAGCAGCTGGGGACCAACAAGAGGAGAAGACTGGGCTTCCCAGAGGGATCTGGCTGGCCACAACAGGAAACAAGCTGAGGGATGGAGGAAGAATTTGTTCTACATAGATTTATGAATTGAATTTGGCAGTTGCAAGCATATTGAGCTTTGTCCGCACTGAACTGCGTCTTGCACTGAGTGTCTGATTGTGACAGCGCTGCTCCTGCCTTCTGTTTTAAAGGCCTGACTTTAATATATATATATATATATATATATATATATATATATATATATATATATATATATACACACACACACACACACACACACACACACACACACACACACACAATGCATATATATACACATACACACATAATGCATAGAGTAAGAGTCAAGCCTCATCTGGTACTATACTTCTGCAGCATAATTTTATCAGCATTGCTATAATATGCAGTTATTAATACTGAAGTATTTTTACAACAGTTATATGAAGTTCTGGACATAACTTTCTGTGCTGGTTACTTCACAAAAGCCAGAGTGTATATGTGTATAACAGGCATATAATATTATAGTCATTATAATATGTATACCAGTGCATACGATATGTGAGAATTGTTCATATTTTTAGTGGAACCAATTAAAAAAAAAACACCAAAGCTTGCTTCTCATTGAGATCGAGGAGTGAAATGAGGCAAGTTTGACATTGAGAATTTTCATCAAAGTCCATGCCTAAACAGGATACTTTTCAGAGTTTTATTTACTTACTTACTTACTTACTTATTTTATTTAACACTCTTTATATACTTCTTGGTTGGAATATTTAAAAAAAACTAAGCTGTTTACAAGAAATATTAAAATGATCAATTTTAAAAAGTTAAAAGCAAGTAATCAAAACATTTAAAAGATAGTTCAGATTAATAGGAAAAGATTAGGACATGTCAACATCTCCTTGATGAAACAAATACATTGGAACCATGGTTCTCAAATTTGTTCTTTCTACCTTTTTGCTAAAAGAACCAGAACCACCTTCGATAATAGAGTGGCCGAACAAATTGCAAGAGTTTGCCGAAATGGCTCAGTTAACTAACAGTCTGAGAGGTGGATCAAAACAGAAGTTTCATGAAAATTGGGTGAGATATATAATATATGTTCAGAACGATAGTAGGGGTCGGATAGTCATGCCAGCTTCCCAGTAACTTTGGAAGTAGAAAGAATAATATGATATGAAAATCGGGTACCGGTTGATATTACAGTGTGACAAAGATTTATAAGAAGATATTTGAATGCGTTGAAGTACACTCATAGAAACGAGTGAACTATACGGTTGGGCTTCACAGGAAGTCAGGTGAGTTTGGGAAATTTGTTGACATTGTTTCTTCTTTTTAGTTTTTTCATTTTCTTTTTCTTTTTCTCCCCCCCCCCATTTTTTGTTGTCATTTTTTCTTTGTTTAAGGACATGATATCTTTGATCATTCTATCTGTATTGCTATTGCTGTATTGGTATCTTTTTTTTCTATAAGTGTATTGAATCTGGAACCTGGTGGGGGTATTAACAAAAACAGGCAGATACAGTGATTGTAATCGTTTCTCATATTTAATTTTTTTTTTTGTGTTTGGAACATTTATTGTATATATGGTAAATATTGTACATACGATAACTGAAGAACAATAAAACTCTTTATTGCAAAAAAAAGAAAAAAAAGAAGGAAGGAAAAAAAGAAGGAAGGAAAAAAAGAAGGAAGGTTCTCAAACTTAATCCATTCCGGAAGTCCGTTCGACTCCCGAAACCGTTCGAAAACCAAGACGCGGCTTCTGATCAGCTGCAGGAGCTTCCGGAAGCTGCGTCGGACGTTCGGCTTCCGAAAAAGGTTCGCAAACCGGACATCCCTGGAAAATAGGGAGGGTCTGTAGGAACCATTGAACCCAATGGAGTTTACAACTGAGTAGGCAGGTCTAGGGTTGCACGGTTAGTTGCCCACATCAAAGGAGACCAGTTTTGTCCCCAACAGCACCTTGCGACTGAAGCTGCATTTAAAAACACATCTTTGTCAAGCTGAAAGGCACCAGGCAGTAAAGCGTGTTCTCCTTCATGGAGAGCACGTGTTGCGGTGGGGGCCAGCAGATCACCCCTCTGGTGCTGGGAGGGATCGGATAGATGGCCACAGCTCCGATTGGGTCCTGGGTTGTTGTTGGGGAGATTTAATTGTTGCAATTTGTGATGGACAGCCCAGCGGGTATATAACCCTTGGCACGCTCTGTGATGTTCCTCTTTGCTGCGTGCAACGGATCTCCCGCCCTTCCTCTCCCTTTTATTAGGCCTCTGCGTTGACCTTGCTATGCCTGTCATGGGGTCGTCTGCTGTTGGGGCAGGGGCCTGGTAGGAATTTTTCCAGTTGGCTGATTGGCTGGTGCCATCTTGTTCTCGCCTACTGCGTAGCAATTAGTCACAACTTGTAAGGTTGGCGGTTAGGCATTGGGTATTGTGTTCGTTGGTGGAGGGGTAAAGATTGGCTGTGTCTGCCCCTCCAATGCTGCTGCTGCGCGGGGAATTCCGTTAAAGGAATCCAGGGGCTCGCCATGCTTTTGTCCATATCCTCCAGGACCGGTGCTGGGGTGATATGATAGCCATGTTCAAATATATAAAAGGATGTCATATAGAGGAGGGAGAAAGGTTGTTTTCTGCTGCTCCAGAGAAGCGGACACGGAGCAATGGATTCAAACTACAAGAAAGAAGATTCCACCTAAACATTAGGAAGAATTTCTTGACAGTAAGAGCTGTTCGACAGTGGAATTTGCTGCCAAGGAGTGTGGTGGAGTCTCCTTCTTTGGAGGTCTTTAAGCAGAGGCTTGACAGCTACCTGTCAGGAATGCTTTGATGGTGTTTCCTGCTTGGCAGGGGGTTGGACTGGATGGCCCTTGTGGTCTCTTCCAACTCTATGATTCTATGATTCTATGATTCTATGATTCTATGAATTTTGGCGCCCTAGGCGAGGGGGCGGGCCACGTGACATCATTGTGTATGACGCACGTTGCGGAGCAGTGCCCCACCCCCTGCCGGGCCGGGCGCCCCCCCGCCGCCGCGGTTTGCTTGCTCCACCGCTGGTTGGGGCGGCGGCGGGCGGCGGCGGGGGGCAGGCTGGCCAGCGCCCCCTCCATTTTGGTGCCCTCGCCGCCGCGGTTTTCGCCCCAACCTGCTTGCTCCGCCGCTGGTTGGGGCGGCACCGGGCGGCGGCGGCAGGCGTGGTGCAGGCTGGCCAGCGCCCCCTCCATTTTGGCGCCCTAGGCAATTGCCTAGTTCACCTAAATGGACGCGCCAGCCCTGCCCCTGGGAGCATTTGGGGAGAGACCCCCGGCCTCCTTTTCTCCCCCCTAAGTGTTTTCCCTTTACTGACGGTCGTCAGTTCTGTCCTCAGTGGGACAGATAGTCTAAACCAATGCCTATGCAACCACTCACATATCATGTATTTCAATAAAGTTGTGGCCAAAATTATGCCCAAAACCAAAACCTAAATTACTGTCTGAGGTGTGAGTCATTTGAGGGGTGGTTTGGGGACCTCGACACGCAATGAGGTGACCACGAATTTGCAGCGGTTGAGACTGTTGCGGCTCCAGTTTATTGGAGTCTTGAGCTCACTGTGTGCGGGCGCTAAATATGACAACAGAAGCAACTGTCAGCTAGCGGCTAACATGAATCTCTCTTCTGCAACCTTCTTACTCTTGTTATTCCCATCGCAATGTGATTTAGAGTGCAGCCCTGGGCACATTTACCTGAAAGTAAGCTCTAACGAACACAGGCTTACTTGTGAGTAAGGATTGCTCTGTCGCATAGAGATGGGCAGATTTGTCCATTTCGGAATTCCTCCCCCCCCCCCAGTTTAAAAGTTTGCTTCTTCCCATTTTCACATCAGTTTGTGATTTTTATTTTTATTTTTCAAATGCTCATCAACATGTTACTGCAAATTCATGGTAATGCAGTATACAGGCGTTTGCAATTTCCCCCTTTTTTGCATGCTACTTTTCACAAATCCTTGTCTGTGCACACATTGCCCTAGTACCGGTACAGTGGTTCTCCAACTTTTTTCTGGGCCACCCTTTCAGAATAAACATTTGCTCGCAACACATCACATTTTTAATGGATACATTGGGAAACACAACTAGGATATTCCTCAGCATCACTTAATGCTCTTGCTCTCATTTTGAAAAGATATCTATCCAGATTCTGCAAATATGAAGAAAAAAAAATATTTTGATACTATACTATTCAGCACTGAAATGTTTCAGTGTTTTTCTTTGATTGTCCTTGAATCTTCCTGCCACACTTGCCATCCTCTCCTGCCACCCCGTTTGAGAAACACTGGGCTAGTATATGCATTTGTATCCATGTTGCTTGGCTGGAGAACTGCCTTGCAAAATTTGCAAAAGTGTGCTTTTCTAAGTGGTACCAGACCCTCCAAGTGCCCCTATTTTCCAGGAACAGTTGCAGATCTACAGAAGCCATCCCGGTTTCTGATTTGATCCCAGAATGTCCCGCTTTCCCTTAAAGGTAAAGGGGTAAAGGGACCCCTGACCGTTAGGTCCAGTGGTGGACGACTCTGGGGTTGCGGCGCTCATCTCGCTTTAGTGGCCGAGGGAGCCGGCGTACAGCTTCCAGGTCATGTGGCCAGCATAACTAAGCCACTTCTGGCGAACCAGAGCAGCACACAGAAACGCCATTTACCTTCCCGCCGGAGCGGTACCTATTTATCTACTTGTACTGGCATGCTTTCAAACTGCTAGGTGGGCAGGAGCTGGGAACGAGCAACGGGAGCTCACCCCGTCGCAGGGATTCGAACCACCGACCTTCTGATCAGCAAGCCCTAGGCTCTGTGGTTTAGACCACAGCGCCCCTATTTTCATTGGAGAAATCTTGGAGAGCATGGAGTTATGCAACCTCCAAGCTATGGAGATATACAACCTTTAGAAGACATCTGAAGGCAGCCCTGTCTAGGGATGTTTTTTTTATGTTTAACGTTTTGTTATGTTTTTATATATGTTAAAAGTCTTCTAAAGGTTGTATATCTCCTTGGCTTAGAGGTCACATTTTTTAAAAAAAGTATTTATACTTTTCAAGTTTATACATTTCACTAATTCTACCATACAATCATTTTGACATTTGAAAACCTGACTTCCTTCCCCCTCTTTCTGCAGTTTCTTAAATTTATTTTTAATATCTTCTGCATAGCCAAATTAACTTAATTTGCTCATTTATTCATCTTCTTCAAATATATACTCTTACGAAACTGCAGGTTATTACAATAATCCTGCCAATGTTCTTATCTGTTTGCAATTTATCTGTACCGGTAAGTATTCAAGAAACCATTTCCATTCTTTTACGAAAAGTTTGTTACCTTGATTTCTTATTTTTCCGGTAAGTTTCGCCATTTCTGCACATTCCACAAATTTTTGTATCCATTCTTCCTTCGCTGGGACTTCTTCTGCTTCTTTCCATTTTGGGGCGAGTAACATTCTTGCCGCTGTAGTAACATACATGAATAAGTTTCTATACAGTTTAGGTAGTTCTGCCCCTATAATTCCCAAAAGTAAAGTTTTTTTACAAAGGTTATTTTATACATCCTTTTCATTTTGGTAGGCCACATTTTGCTGCATGAGAGCAGCAGGCCAGCTTAGGGGTAAGAGGGCAGGCATTGTGACCTACACAGCTTTGCCCAATTCCCTGCTGCTCAGCACCTGCAACCTGAGGCGGCGGCCTCATTCTGTCTCATGGTAGGGCCAGGCCTGGTTATTAGTATGAGTGTACAGTGGTACCTCTGGTTGCGAATGGGATCCGTTCCGGAGGCCCGTTCGCAACATGAAAAGCCCGCAACCTGAAGCACCATATCTGCGCAGGTGCGCGGCGCGATTTGACGCTTGTGCGCATGCGCGAAGCACGATTTAGCGCTACTGCGCATGCGCGAGCAGCGAAACCCGGAAGCAACCCTTTCTGGTACTTCCAGGTCACCGCAGAATGCAACCTGAAGCAAACATAACATGAGGTATGACTGTACCTATATTGGCTCAGAGGGAAGTGTTTTGAAAGTGGTGTGCTCCCTATCAGTTGTATGTTAAGTGGAAAGGTTGGGTTTATAAAATCAGAGTTTGTAACGTATTCTAAGCAAATCTGTGCTGCTTTTGCAGGGGTTCCACGGCCACAGGAGCTGGGGGGGGGGCCTTGCGCTTTCAACTCCCCTAGGGTTGCCAGGTGTCCACTATTTGAGCGGACAGTCCGCTTTTTTCACATTATGTTCACTATTTTTTTTCACAAAATAGTGGACATTTTTTTTTTTTAATTCAAAAGCTTTATGATGAAATGGTACGTAATCTAAAGCTGTACAGTCTAAGAGAATAAGGACAGGAGAATCGTGTTTTGTCTCTTTTTTTCATAAGTAAGAATGAGACAAAGATCGAATATCCATTGAACTCGATTGAACTCCGAAAAAATTATTAATCATACTCAATTGTTTCACAAGACATTTAAAAAATGGGGGGGGGGAGGCGCCTCTTGCCGGAGTTCTGCCCCACCTGTTCCTGACTCGCGGGGAGAACAAAAGGGAGAGGCGCGAAAGAAAAAGACGCCTCTTCCTGTTCCTGACGCGCAGGAGCAGCAGCAAACCAGCTACCGGTAGAGGCGCGGGGGGGGGAGGGAGGCGGGCTTGGAGGAGACTTGCCCGACGACCTGAGGGAGCGAGATCCTTGCCCCAAGGATCGCCTCCCTAATACAGGAACGGTAAGAAGGAACCCCTGTTGGGAACTTGGGTAGCTTTGACCCAAGGATCCCTAAGAAGCAAGCATGGAAACCCCCCCCCCCACTCTTGTCCGCTATTTTTTGGAAGCAGACCTGGCAACCCTACTCCACCCCCCCCCCGGCTCTCGAATGCCCTCGGCAGCTCGATGCTCCTAATAGAATCATGCACGGCACTAACTCCACGTGACAGGCGATCCTAATTACATCTTGTCCACATGAAACCGAAAAGCCTCCACGCGCCAGCCTTGAGAAAATGCGGGAAGGAGGCCAGAGCCCTTGAAGGAATCAATTGCCGTCTCCCCCCCCCGCTCCCCTTTCGCTTCCCCCCCCCCAACACCACCACACATGCCCCCTCTTCACCCTGTTGGAAGGTGACATTTGCTATTAACCTTATATTGGGCCATTTTGTAAATCAATGTCACTTACATTTAATAACAAGTGTAATCAAAGGAATTATGCAAATTTAATTTGATGCTTCTTGAATTATGCAAATCCACTGCACATATAATGGCTTCTGACATGTGCCCAGTTGGAGAATGTTCCATTACCTCCTCTCTTATTACCCCTTTCATTATTATTTTTTTTATTTTTATTTTTAAAAATCCTGCACTCGGGGGGGGGGGGGGCGGCGGCGATCGAGCTTCAGAGTGTGCAGAGGAACGGAGAAGAAGGTTGAAAGTGGAGGGTATCCTTCTCTCTCCCGCTCTCACACAAACCCATTCACAACCTGAGCAGAAATGCAATCTTGCAGGCATTTCTGTTATTGTTATTGCAGAATAGGGCAGTCAGGCCCGGGGGGGGGGGGGCAGGCGGTTGCGGGGGGGGTAGTCATTTCCCAAGAATGGCTTTGCAGGCGATAACGGCACAGGAATCTGATTCTAAATTATTGCCCTTTGAGTCCCATCTCCATCTCTCTATTACTAGTCCTTGTCTCAACTGCCTAAATTATTAGAAGCCGGGGAGGGCGAGGAGAGGAACGAATGTCATAAACATTACAGCAAGCAGGAGACCTGGGGCTGAGGCCGCAGCCGTTGCTTCGGAAACATGCATGTACACGCACACAGAGACATCTCCCTTAAAACTCTGCTAGGTGCCCACCAAAGACAGGCGCTGGCTGGGCACGCAGCTATCTGTGTCCTGTGTGCATGCATGTCTTTCTGTCCTTTTGCAACCTTTCCTTTTCTGAGAAAGACGAGGGGAGAGAGTTAAGGATGCAGGAGAGCAGCTGAAGGTTGGGGAAGCAGAGGACTGTTTATCTCCCAGGAACTATTTCATACCCTCCAACATTTCTCCGATGAAAATAGGGACACCCTATTCCAGTGGTGGCTAACCTTGACACTCCAGATGTTTTGGAACTACAACTCCCATCATCCCTAGCTAACAGGACCAGGGGTCAGGGATGATGGGAGTTGTAGTCCCAAAACATCTGGAGTGCCAAGGTTAGCCATCACTGCCCTATTCCATTATTATTATTATTATTATTATTATTAAAATGATTCTATTTTTTTTCAAAAAATTTTTTATTGGTTTTAATGTTTTATAGATTATTGTATTTTAATGTTCTGTTGAAAGCCGCCCAGAATGGCTGGGGAAACCCAGCCAGATGGGCGGGGTATAAATAATATATTATTATTATTATTATTATTATTATTATTATTATTATTAACAAAACAATACAATCAAAAACCAAACATCAACAAACAAACAAAAAGAAAACAACCACAATAATACACATAAAAACACACACAATTCCTTTCAACCTATTAATCCTTCTTATCATTGTAGGTTGACTTCCTCCCATCCTCTCTTCCTGCGTTCCTTGTATATCATCTTTAGTAATTTCTTGACATCATTAAATCCATTTTTAATTAATTAACCTCAATATCTCTTCTTTCCTAATGTCAATATCATTTATTCCAACAATTATAAACCTTAAATCTATCCTCTAAGTCTACAGCCTCCCTTATCTTCCAGCTTACTTCTACTCTTTAATCTTACAATACTTTTTAAAGTATATTTTAAATTTCTTCCATTCTTCCTCCACCGCTTCCTCCCTCTGGTCACGGAGTTTCCCGGTCAGCTCAGCAAGTTCCATATAGTCCATCATTTTCATCTGCCATTCTTCTATCATTGGTAGTTCCTCTGACTTCCAGTTTTTAGCTAACAAAATTCTGGCTGCTGTTGTGGCATACATAAAGAAAGTCCTATCACCTTTTGGGATTTCCTGTTTTACAATTCCAAGTAAAAAGGCTTCTGGTGTTTCTCAACACCTTTTTCAATTCATTATAAATCCTTTCCCAGAAGTCTTTCACCTTTGGGCACGTCCACCACATATGGAAAAAGGTTCCTTCTACTTCCTTACATTTCCAGCATTTATTACTCTGTGCATGCATTATTATTATTATTAGTGCTTTTTTTCTAAAAAAAAAAAAAATGTTTAGGGGTACAGTGGTACCCCGGGTTGTGCACTCAATTCGTTCCGGGGTGCCGTTTGCATCCCGAACAGTGCGCACCCCGGGCAGCACTTGTGCGCATGCGCGAGAGCGCATGAGATCTCGCGAGATCTCGTGCTTCTGTGCATGCGTGAACTGCGCAGAACTCTTCTGCGCATCCACGGACCACGCGGACATGCGCAGAAGCGTCCGCATGGCGAAAATCTACTTCCGGGTTGCCGGCGTTCGCATCCCGGACGTACGCAACACAGAGCGTATGCAACCCGGGGTATGACTGTACTCTCATTTTCATACTCATATTGAAATACTGCCCCTCAGTGAGGCCAAACTTAGATTCACTAAACGTTTAGAGGTATATGTACCCCTGCAGCCCCCCAGAAAAAAAAACACTGATTATTATTAAACCCCACCCATCTGACTGGGTTGCCCCAGCCACTCTGGGCAGCTTCCAACATATATAAAAACATAACAAAACATTAAACATTTAAAAACCTCCCTATACAGCTGTCTTCAGATGTCTTCTAAAGGTTGTATCTCCTTATCTCCTTGGCTTGGGGGTCGCATAACTCCATACCCTCCCAAGAAAATAGGGACGTCCTAAGGAAAAGCGGGACATTCCGGGATCAGATCAGAAACCTGGATCGCTTCTGTAAATCTGGGACTGTCCCTGGAAAATAGGGTCACTTGGAGGGGCCACTATTTGACAGGAAAGCACTCAGCCATGCAGGACCCTTCATAGGCTGGCTGGCTCCTGAACATTCATCTGCACAGACATGTGGTGTTTGTTCCCGGCACCTGATGCTCAGAGATACACTGCTCCTGTACATGGAAGTTCCTTTGCATTCATTTATTCATTCACATAGCAAAATCTAAGCAGATGGTTCTTTCGTATGAGATGTCTGGGACTGCGGACTCTGGCAATGGATTCCAGTAGGGAAATTTTGTCAAAGGCATCCAGTTGGGAATTTTGTCAAAGAGTTGGGAATTTTGCCAAGAGTTGTGAGGAGGGGTATGAAGGAATGGAGAGAGGCATTCTGGGAGACAGTTCCAGGTGGAAAGAGCAGCCAACGAGGAAGAGCTGAGTCGTCTGGGGGAGCAGAAGGCCTCTGGATGTCTGAGGATCCTTCTCCAGAAACAGACTGCAGCCCATCCATGGGGCTGGCTCCCTGGAAAGACCTTCAGCCTCATGTTTTATGGGGTGGTTTGTAGGGCTCCCTCCCAGTAGAGCTACTCAAGGGACATTCCAAAACTTGTGACTCCGCAGCCTACCCAGACGTCGGCCTCCTTCTTTAAGGTACCGGTAAGTTATTTTGTTGTTGTTGTTGTTGTTTAGTCGTTCAGTCGTGTCCGACTCTTCGTGACCCCATGGACCAGAGCACGCCAGGCACGCCTATCCTTCACTGCCTCTCGCAGTTTGGCCAAACTCATGTTAGTAGCTTCGAGAACACTGTCCAACCATCTCATCCTCTGCCGTCCCCTTCTCCTTGTGCCCTCAATCTTTCCCAACATCAGGGTCTTTTCCAGGGAGTCTTCTCTTCTCATGAGGTGGCCAAAGTATTGGAGCCTCAGCTTCAGGATCTGTCCTTCCAGTGAGTACTCAGGGCCGATTTCCTTCAGAATGGATAGGTTTGATCTTCTTGCAGTCCATGGGACTCTCAAGAGTCTCCTCCAGCACCATAATTCAAAAGCATCAATTCTTCGGCGCCGGTAAGTTATAAATTTTCTCTATTCCTTGTTAAAATTTCGATCTTCCTGATTTCTGACTCTTCTGGTCATTTTCGCCATTTCAGCATAGTCCATTAATTCATCTGCCATTCTTCTCTGGTAGGAACTTTTATCTTCTTTCCATCTCTGGGCCAGTCACATCTGTGCAGCCGTGGTCACATACATAAATAGTCTCTTCTGCTCCTTTGGGATTTTGTCACCTAGAATTCCTAAAATGAAAGCTTCAGGCTTTTAAACAATCATTTGTAGAATATGGACACGTATCTTTTTTAGAATGAGAGATGAGCATCAAGCTGTGTTTCCCAATATATTTCTTATCAATAAAAAATTCGGTGAGAGGCGAGCAGATTTTTTATTCTAAAAGGGTAGCCCAGAGGGGGGGGGGAGTTTGAGAACCACTAACATAAAGCCCAAAGAAAATACACACTGAGTTTTTGCCGGTCAAGTTCTTGGTTACGCAGAATTACCTGGGAGCAAACCACTTTCAATTCAATGAAAGTAAAGGTGGAGCAAATATGTTCAGAATTCTGCTATTGAGCTGCCACCTGTAAAGCCACCATAACTGGCCCAGTGATAACCAGTAACACTTACTTGGAAGAAGACCACCATGCGGGATCCCCTGGAGATACTAGATCTCGCTTATCATTCAAAAGCAAATTTCTAAGGAGTCTGAATAGCTCTCTTTTGAACTTTGCCTGTCGCAGTTTCTCATAGTTTGGTACAGTATTTTATTTCCCATCCCACCCCCCCCCCCCATGTAAATTCATTTCTTGAGGGGTGGGGGGCGGAAATCCAGGGAGGGAACAGGCAGTTCCAATGCAAGGCAGAAGGAGAAGCAAGAGAGGAATCAACGAAGCCATCGTCTAATTGGCCCGCAGTGAATTATTCACATGTATAATCTTTTTTGAAAATTCCTGCGCAAAGAGATGCAAGCAAATGCTGTTCATGTTTAAAAGTCATTTCCATAAGTAAGTGCAATTTCTCTAGTGTTTGCCCCTGTTTAATGAAGTGAATTCTTGTTTGCATTTCTCCAATTTCCCAACGAAAGGCGCCCAAGCGTTTGCACCAAAATTACTCGGCCCAAATTAAAACCCTCCAACACTTTTCAAAAGGGGTGGGGGGGAGGAGGTATGTGTGTGTCTGGAGGGGCAAGATCATGCTTATTTTTTTAAAATGCCTTAAGTGCACCCCAAGATACTAATTTATTTTTAGACACTCATTATTAAGAGTGCTAGTAAGTTTTCCCCTTCTAGTTCTCTCTCTCTCTCTATTCCTCTCCCCTCTATTTCTTATTTAAATGAACTTAATGGCAGTAGATGCAAATGTCTGGAAGAGGAAAATAGTTAACATTTATTTATTCTTACTGTTGTCTCTTCCCTGGCTGCTATCATTAGAACAGTTCGCTGCATCCCATTCGCTCCCATTAGCTCTGCTATCAGAGCCACCCAGCACGACTCCAGCCCCGCTCGAAGTGCTTTTCTGCGGCCCACATAGGGCTGCATCATCATTTGCAAGGCACTGGCTTAATGACAAGAGGAAGGGGGAAGAAGAGAAAGAGAAAGAGGGGGAAAAACAACCCAGAAAATATTGCAGACAGATCTCGGTGAAACAACAAAACCAAACCACCCTGTTCCATAACAGCAACAAAAGGGGCAGAAAAACATATATATTTCCCCCTGCCCACAGAGTCTTGCAAGCAGCCCCTGCCACTCCACAGCTTCTGTCCTATCATGGCTCACGCCCAGGACTCAAATGGACAACGTCTTTGGGGACAGACACGCTACTGCAACCCATTCATTCAGGCAGTACATGGAGGAAGACACCCGTGGGGATTGCAAGTGCTTTGAAAGGCACTCAGGAGGACCCAGTGAGGCTGCAAAGGCCTGAGGCAGCTGTTGTTTGTGCGAGGCTGCGCACCCCAGTGTGCTGTTGCCAGGCGCCGGGGTCTCAAGAGGTTCTAAGCAAGATGGGACCCCCACAAACATGCACACACTTCAGAGCCGTTGAGCAGGGCCAACCATCAGACTAAGCAAGATGGATTCCCTTCCAGCACCTTCAGAGTCATTGGGCAGAGTTCACTGTTAAGACCAAGCAAGATGGACCCTCTTCCACCACCTTCAGAGCCGTTGGGCAGGTCAACTGTTAGATCAGACAAGATGGACCCCCTTCCACCACCTTCAGAGCTGTTGGGCAGGTCAACCGTTAGACCAAGCAAGATGGACCCCCTTCCACCACCTTCAGAGCCATTGGGCAGGTCAACTGTTAGACCAGGCAAGATGGACCCCCTTCCACCACCTTCAGAGCTGTTGGGCAGGTCAACCGTTAGACCAAGCAAGATGGACCCCCTTCCACCACCTTCAGAGCCATTGGGCAGGTCAACCATTAGGCCAGACAAGATGGACCCCCTTCCACCATCTTCAGAGCTGTTGGGCAGGTCAACCATTAGACCAAGCAAGATGGACCCTCTTCCACCACCTTCAGAGCTGTTGGGCAGGTCAACCATTAGACCAAGCAAGATGGACCACCTTCAGAGCTGTTGGGCAGGTCAACCATTAGACCAGGCAAGATGGACCCCCTTCCACCACCTTCAGAGCCGTTGGGCAGGTCAACCATTAGACCAAGCAAGATGGACCACCTTCAGAGCTGTTGGGCAGGTCAACCATTAGACCAGGCAAGATGGACCCCCTTCCACCACCTTCAGAGCCGTTGGGCAGGTCAACCATTAGACCAAGCAAGATGGACCCTCTTCCACCACCTTCAGAGCTGTTGAGACAGGGTCAGCCTTCAGACCAAGCAAGATGGACCCCTATGGCCATCTATCAAGGCCCTCTTTGTGGTGGCACATGTACCCACGGTTTGTTCCCTAGTGGTTCAGACTAGGTTCTTCAGCACAATGGCCTCTGACCTATGAGAAACACAGCCCTTTGGTGTTAGACAAACTCCAACATTGCACACAGATTTTGCCAGATGCTGATTTGTTTGTTTTTTTACAGGCTTCCCTAGAAAGATGAGTTTACTTGCAGGCAGTATCTGATCACCCCCCCACACCCGAACTGTTTTATTTGTTTCTGCGCATTTTGTTTTTATTGTTCTTTGCCACTATGGTATTTTGGGTTGTTTAGCAGTTTATAAATATCCCTAATAAAATAAATAAATCCCACCGAGTTCAATGTTCCCCAATAAATGTGCGTAAAATTGCAGCCTTAATGAGCATGGGGGGAAGACTTCTGAATAAAATCCAACAGCTTATGTTAAAAGATCTAGAATTGCCCTCTGATGCTGTGATAAGAGCTTTTTCAGACTGTCATATCTTAATAAAAGGTGGAGGCAACCAGATGGAGGTAAATGGTGGCCTATTTTGCAATATAATCTAGTGTGCAATAAGAGGTTGAGTGTTGTAGTGGCTTAGAAATATACAGATGAGATCAAGTCCTGGATTCAAATCTTCCCTCCCCCATAAACCCTCTGAATGGCCTCAAGCAATCTTTCTCTCTCTCTGCCTCAGCATCCCAGAACAAAATAATAATGATAAAAAAATCCTTCCAGTAGCACCTTAGAGACCAACTAAGTTTGTTTTCTAAGTTGGTCTCTAAGGTGCTACTGGAAGGAATTTTTTTTATTTTTTATTTTGTTTTGACTACGGCAGACCAACACAGCTACCTACCTGTAATCAGCATCCCAGGTGTGTATGATGATAGAGGTGAAGTGCTTTGGTTGTCCAAAAGCTAGAAACCAATGCCTAGGTTTCTGTATACCTGAAGGAGCGTCTCCACCCCCACCGTTCAGCCCGGACACTGAGATCCAGCGCCGAGGGCCTTCTGGCGGTTCCCTCACTGCGAGAAGCAAAGCTACAGGGAACCAGGCAGAGGGCCTTCTTGGTAGTGGCGCCCGCCCTGTGGAACGCCCTCCCAGCAGAGGTCAAAGAGATAAACAACTATCTGACATTCAGAAAATACCTGAAGGCAGCCCTGTTTAGGGAAGTTTTTAACCTGTGATGTGGTAATGTATTTTAATGTTTGCTGGAAGCCGCCCAGAGTGGCTGGGGAGACCCAGCCAGATGGGCGGGGTACAAATAATAAATTATTATTATTATTATTATTATTATTATTATTATTATTATTATTATAGGTCTCAATGGAGTGAAATTTCTGAGTGAAAGTGAGCATAGTTCTCTCCCAAAAATATTTATTTTCAGGAGCAACTAGGTTGGAAATGAAAGAGATCTTTGACAAGGGTTTATTTAGGTGACATGATAAAATAAGTCTTCTGGATCAGAAAATCTAGATCTCTTCTCCCTGCGCACCTTAAAACATTTACAGCTCCTTGCAGTCCAGTATTCTGCATCCAAAGTAAATCTCGGTGCGTGCAAAGGGATTTACTTGCCTAGCAAGCAGACACAAGGTTGAAATTGGGTGAGGGTCACCACTTGGAGGGGGGAAGGAAAATGTTAATAGTTATTTATTTCACACACACACGATCAAGTAACGTTTAGGGACCCGCTTGAGATATAATAGACTTCTATTTAAAACCATAATATTTTTTTTCCAGTTAGGTTTTTCCTCACATGGGAGATAAAAGAATGCTGCTGGTATTTGTATCAGAACGGGGCGGCAACTGGATCAGTTAGCTCAGATGCTTCATTTTTGCGTTGGCGCTGAAATCAAAACAGTGCTATCTTCCTCTGTGGAAGCTGTTAGCAATGGAGCTACAACAAAGGAAGTCTACACCGTGAAAGATCCCTGAAACGAGATGAACATAAATAACTCAAGAAAACCTTCCAAATAACTCCAAATAACAAAAATAACTCAAGATAAACTAACAAATAACCTTAACGAGTTGCCGGCTAAGATTCCTTGCAAAAAGTGGAACATTTTAGTCTTCCTCAAAAGTGTATGGCCACTTTCTCATGGTGCTACTGAGGCATGCAAGTTTTTCGCAGCAGCAGCCACTAGACGAACCCATCAAAATGCTATCCCATATCCCCCCCCCCACACACACTTAATCAAGGTTTTCTGTTTTTGCAAGAAGGGGGTTAGGGCCAGATTTAGGTTTGATGAGGCCCTAAGCTACTAAAGGTAATGGGGCCCTTTATATGTCCAGCTGTCCTTTGTCAGCAACAAATTGTTGCTGTTTTTTTGTGTTGAATATATGCTATATGGTAATTTATGGACCTAATACGTATCGAAAGCCATTTGCACATGAAGAATGTAGGCACCCTATATATAGAAATGAGCAAACCAGTGATATTTTAGGAAGCAGGCTAGCAGGTAGGGCCCATTGCTGACATCATAGGAGCCTACACAATACAAAACACTGTTGCTGTATGTAGGTTTTATTTTATTTGTTTTTAATCTTATATTTTGGAAATGTACATCCAGGTGTTTTTTTCCCTTTAATTTTTTTGCCCCCCCCCAAGAGAGAGGGGCCCTAAGATATAGCTTGTTTAGCTTATACGTAAATCCGGCACTCCCCCACCCCCCACCCAAGACCAGACGGGCATTGAAGGTATTAGAACAGAAAGCTCAGAGACAGAAAGCTCAGTTTAACCGACGGAGGAGTGATGTCGAATAAGGGAGATGTAGGAGGCTGGGACTTTACTTGGAGCAACGCCATAGTTAGGAAGGCTGCATTCCTTCGTCATTCTCTGTAAATTATTGAATAAATTGCTTGGTAGGAACTTTTATTGTTTCTCTGATTTTGGACTGCCACCGAGGGAGGGATCTGATTCCCCAAGCCTGACAGAAGCTAAAAAAAAACACCACCCAGAGAAGAGTGGACCAAAAAATAGCAAATAACTGAAAATTCTCCATGAACCCCACATAGTAACAGAGTGAGTAATCCTTGGCTAGGTATAGCCTTGGGGAAGGGAGCGAATGTTGAGCAGGAGGAGCTAATGAAGGTGTATCAAAAAAACAACAACCCAAGAACAACCCAATGAGATAGGAAAAGGGACCCCTGACCATTAGGTCCAGTCACGGACGACTCTGGGGTTGCAGCGCTCATCTCACTTTACTGGCTGAGGGAGCTGGCATACAGCTTCCGGGTCATGTGGCCAGTAGCGCATGGAAACGCCGTTTACCTTCCGCTGGAGCGGTACCTATGTATCTACTTGCACTTTGACGTGCTTTCGAACTGCTAGGTTGGCAGGAGCTGGGACCGAGCAACGGGAGCTCACCCTGTCGCGGGGATTCGAACCGCCGACCTTCTGATTGGCAAGCCCTAGGCTCTGTGGTTTACCAACCCACAGAGACACCTGCATCCCTCGAGACAGGAAAAGGGGGTGTCCAAAACAATCAATGTGGCAGCACAAAAAGCAAGGCATTGAAAAGAAAAAGGAAACCTGTAAGAAAAAGGAGGAAGGTCATTGCACCACCCTTGTGGCATCCTTGAGCCCAGGCGGCGGCCGCCGTGCCCTGCCATGCCCCGTGGTGCCCCTGTTTCCCGAGCACCGTCTGCCTGTTTGAGAAGGGGCCCCGAGCTCGCTCTGCTTCCCCTCCTCGTGTCACCATGGACAGGCATACTTTGGAGTAAGACCCACCGGACTCGGGGGCTTGCTTGCCCTCTGAGCAAAACACGTGGAGGCTTAGCTTGCTTGGAGGTAAATTTGTTCAGCCTTAGCTTGTAGCCTGGTGTAAATTAATTTGTAGACTGGGGGGATTGCCGCAGCGTGGACTGTCCCCGAGAACCGTAGACTGTCCCCGGGACAGTTGAGGCTGCTGATCCCTTATTTTCAAATCCGAAAGTTGACAGCTATGGTCATAACTGAAGTTTGATAAAGAATTGATCAGGAAATACCCACAAAGCACCCCCAAAAGTATCCACAGAATTCTCCACCCTCTCCCAACTTTCAGGGGTGATTTCTCCCCCTCCACCTTCTCCCCCAAAAGCAATTGGGCCAAAATTATCGGGACAGCTCTCCAGTTAATACAGGGCTCTGTATTAAGACCCAGAGGTTTTCAGGATTTCTTCCAATAGGTTAGATAGAGGAGTGAAGGAAATGCTTATCAAATGTGCAAGGGTAGCTAACCCCTCTGAAGACAGGAATGAACTTCCAAAGGACCTTGGCAGAATGGGAAACTGGGCCACAACTTTACAAATGAAAAGAAGTTCTGGAGCAAGGGGAAAAGAAAGGAAAAGAAATTTACAGAAGGACTGTGGGGAATGAGGAGGCCTACCCCAGCAGCAGTAGACGTGAAAAAGCATAAGACAGAACTGTGATGTGGAGGCCAATGCAGTTTTAGGCAGCATTAATAACCGTAGTTTCTAAGTCAGGAGAAATAAGGCAAGGCGAGGCTTTTAGGTTCCTGTGTGAAACCAAAATAATTAATATTAGCAGTAATAAGAGATGAAAGCACATCAACATCCTTACATTGAGGCTTTCCTAAACAAAACCAAAATGTTTTAAACTGGCATCAGAAAGATTACAGCGAAGGCACCTGCCTGATGTCAATAGGCAGGGAGTTCCAAAGTGTAGATGCGGCTGCACTAAAATATCAATTTCTTACAACTGCGGGACAAGTGTGACATGACACGTAAAAGTGTGAGTTGCACAGATCAAAGTCGCCAAGTGTAGGGTTGCCATATTTTGAAGAACAAAAAAGGAGGGCGCTATGATGACTCTCATTTTAAATACCCCTACTATATGTAAGCTATAGAAGCTGTGATATATTGCTTGGGGGGGGGGCAGGAGAAGAGAAGAGGAAAGCAAGTCTTCAACCACCAGTTATGTCCATGTTTTATCAAGAAAGTATAGCCAGAGACATTTCGGCAAATTTTAAAAAATCCACCCAGACAGAAATTTTACCCCTGAAAAAGAGGACGTGTTCTGGAAAAAGAGGATATATGGTAGCCCTGGTCAACTAGGCACATATGACCTAAGGTCAAGTCTTTGATGTTTCTTTTGTCAAAGTAGAACACTTTTAGCGGGACTGCCAGACTGCCAGGGGCGAACTTTGGTCCTTCAAATCTCAGTGGCGGCCTTTGCGAGGCCCAAATTTGGTGCCCCCTGCTTCTCCCCTTCGATTCAGCTCAATTCACTATGTCATAGTTGCAGCGCACTGCGCCGTCCCCTATGCTCGGCGTTCAGTGCAGCGGAACCAGTCGCGCTGCCCTAAATCAGCCTCTGGCAATGCAGGGAGCCAGTAGCCAATATGGCCCATAGCTGTCAACCCTCCCTTTTTTTTTGCGGGAAACTCTCTTATTCCAATGCCGTTTCCTGCTGCTATCCTGGATTGTTGATATCCCTTAAATTTCCCAGATTTCAAAGGAAGCAGCTCCTCTCCCTCCCTGCCGGCCAGGGAGGCTCCTCAGCTGCGTTGCTCGGCTGCCAATAAGGAGTCTGAGACCAACTGGGGGCGGAGCTTGCATGCCTTGTGCAGCCAGACCCTCACGCCCAACCAGACAGACAGCCTGCCTGCCGCCTATGCGCTCGCTCTTTCGCTCACCCGTTCGTGCACAGCCTCTGGAGCGCAAGGTGGAGAGGCTACTCCATTGCACCGCCCTCGCGGCATCCCTTATTTTCAAATCCGAAAGTTGACAGCTATGATATGGCCTCACAGTTGGCTCAGGGCTGGGTCAAGACATTTGAAAGCCTGAGGCCGAAGACAAGATGGCACCCCTCCGCCAAGCATTCCATGCATACAACCTGACCAGGCTTGCAGCAGAATCTTGCTGCGAAACAGGACCTGAGGCCAGTAGATGTCGAAGGCACCCGGCACATAAACAGCTTTGTTTACTCCCTGCCCCTCAGCATTTGCTGCCTGAGGCAGCTGCCTCACTCTGCCTCATGTTGGGGCTGGCCCTTTCTCTCTCCCTCTGGAGAACAAAGCCATGCATCTAGGGGACACTGGATACAACGCGTAATGTGGACCGTCCTTTAGAAAAGGGGGGAGATGGCTACCTTTGCACCTGTAACAGAAGAAGCCGTGCTTCTTGTGGTTCCTCTCTCTCCTTGCCCCTGCCTCGCTGCCTCCTTCCTTCCTCCATGATCTGCAGCCTTCTTCCATACTCAATAACGAGTCCCACGAACCTTTGAAGGTGTCCGTTGATAAAGCAGATTTTAAAGAAAAGCACCTGCCACGTACGCCGGCTCTGAGAGTCCTCTCCTGCAGCCCAAACTCCTCTGAAGTTGACATTGTCTCCTGCGATAACTCCTGTGATAACTTTTCTGCTGATGTCGAAAACATTTTACTGCAGAGTTGCACACAGCTAGTAGCGTCGCCCTCCCTTCCCTCTCCCCAGCATCATTTACATCCCTAATTAGCTGTAATTCTGCAGTGCTCATTATAAAAGGACTGGGAACTATCAAGAATCCTACAAGCAGGGGAGATCAAGGGGAGGGACCAGAGGACGGTCTTAGCAACGTAAGGAGGAAAGAGATGAAGTAGCCAAAACCGTTAATTCAGCCAGGGATGTGGCAGTATCTTAGCAATGCTCTTCTCCCCAGATAACCGAGAGCCTTAGTAAGGAAGCAATGGTCCCCTGTGTTCTCTTGCTCATTTGTTAGTAGCTCTCAAATGTGCCATGCCATTTTGTACACTTTTCTTGCCGTCGTGAAGTGGGCTCTCCGCGGCCCACTTCATGCAGTGGAGCGAACCAACCTGCCCAAGAAAGGGTACCTACCTAACAACCCATTTATTGTACCTGTTCCTATTACGAGTGGAAAGCTGGGGGCACTGTTATACAGTGGTTCCGCTCCTTCCCCCTCGGCCATGTTCAGAAAGTGGGGGGGGGGATGAGTGTTCAGACCCCTGGGCTCTCACTTGTGGGGTGCCTCAGGGTTCTGTCCGCTTCCCCATGCTTTTTAATATCTATATGAAGCCGCTGGGAGAGATCATCAGGGGGTTTGGGCTGGGTGTCCATCAGTATGCGGATGATACCCAGCTCTACCTCTCTTTCAAATCAGAACCAGTGAAGGCGGTGAAGGTCCTGTGTGAGTGCCTGGAGGCGGTTGGAGGATGGATGGCGGCTAACAGATTGGGGTTGAATCCTGACAAGACAGAAGTACTGTTTTGGGGGGACAGGGGGCGGGCGGGTGTGGGGGATTCCCTGGTCCTGAATGGGGTAATTGTGCCCCTGAAGGACCAGGTGCGCAGCCTGGGAGTCATTTTGGACTCACAGCTGTCCATGGAGGCGCAGGTTAATTCTGTGTCCAGGGTGGCTGTCTACCAGCTCCATCTGGTACGCAGGCTGAGACCCTACCTGCCCGCAGACTGTCTCGCCAGAGTGGTGCATGCTCTAGTTATCTCCCGCTTGGACTACTGCAATGCGCTCTACGTGGAGCTACCTTTGAAGGTGACCGGGAAACTGCAATTAATCCAGAACGCGGCAGCTAGACTGGTGACTGGGAGTGGCCGCCGGGACCACATAACACCGGTCCTGAGAGATCTACATTGGCTCCCAGTACGTTTCCGAGCACAATTCAAAGTGTTGGTGCTGACCTTTAAAGCCCTAAACGGCCTCGGTCCTGTATACCTGAAGGAGCGTCTCCACCCCCACCGTTCAGCCCGGACACTGAGATCCAGCGCTGAGGGCCTTCTGGCAGTTCCCTCACTGCGAGAAGCAAAGCTACAGGGAACCAGGCAGAGGGCCTTCTCGGTAGTGGCGCCCGCCCTGTGGAACGCCCTCCCATCAGAGGTTAGAAGGATCAACAACTATCCTACATTTAGAAAACACCTGAAGGCAGCCCTGTTCAGGGAAGTTTTTAATCTGTGATGTGTTAATGTATTTTAATGTTTTCTGGAAGCCGCCCAGAGTGGCTGGGGAGACCCAGCCAGATGGGTGGGGTACAAATTTATTATTATTATTATTATTATTATTATTATTATTATTATTATTATTATATTACAGGGAATGATCGTGGAAATGTTGCTTCTGAGCCTTTTGCGGAATGGTTGAAACGCAGCCAAAGAGTACTTCTGACTCCCTGGTTTGGGAGACAGCCTTATCACAGAAGTTGGGGGCGGGGTGTCCAC
Organism: Darevskia armeniaca; assembly: GCA_034641395.1. Lineage (NCBI taxonomy): Eukaryota > Metazoa > Chordata > Lepidosauria > Squamata > Lacertidae > Darevskia > Darevskia armeniaca. Next base: position 1,799,596 of record JAWWNF010000744.1, on the reverse strand, counting down.
CGCTCTAGTGGATGGTTAGGGTTAGTATTCGGCAGAAATACATGTTCAGATCACCACTCTGTGGGTGCATATTGACAGAAAACTGCCTCAGAAAAGCGGAATTGGTAGCGTCCACCTTGGCCTGGTTACGGTGAGGGAGACAGTGAAGCTCCATAACTATAAAAACATTTTATACATTTAAACACCGCGGGACGCGGGTGGCACTGTGGGTTAAACCACAGAGCCTAGGGCTTGCTGATCAGAAGGTCGGCGGTTCGAATCCCCGCGACGGGGTGAGCTCCCGTTGCTTGGTCCCTGCCAACCTAGCAGTTTGAAAGCATGTCAAAGTGCAAGTAGATCAATAGGTACCGTTGCAGCGGGGAGGTAAACGGCGTTTCCGTGCGCTGCTCTGGTTCGCCAGAAGCTGCTTAGTCATGCTGGCCACATGACCTGGAAGCTGTACGCTGGCTGCCTCGGCCAATAATGCGAGATGAGCGCCGCAACCCCAGAGTCGGTCACAACTGGACCTAATGGTCAGGGGTCCCTTTACCTTTACCTTTACAAAAACATTCTCTTGCTGGCCCAAGACTTTTTGCCGCCTGAGGTAAAGGGTGAGGTGGCTCCCTTCCCTCATTCCGCAAATGGAAGCTGACTTGAATGGCAGATGAATCTTACTTCAACTCTAGAAAAGGGGTAGGACAGGCGATTGTTACTGGGGGCAGGTTGTTGTTTTTGTTTGTTACTATGGTGCAGATGAAGGGCAGTAAAAAAATTAATTTTAAAAATAAATAAGAAAGTAAGTAATAAGGCAGCAGGCTGGTTCAAGGGGCAGAGGGGCTGGCTTAGCAGAGGCAAAGGATGCCAGCATTGCCGCTCACTAACATTTGTCACCTGAGGCGCTCGCCTCATTCTCCCTAATGGTAGGCCCGGCTCTGGAAATACAGTCTTTTAAAAGCACTGTGCCAGTGCAAAAATTGCTCCCTGGGACAGAATCGTCCTGACATTATCCACTTTGCATGCTGCAATGTCTCTATGGGAAGGCGAGAGAGAAACTTCACCTCAAACTTGATTTTTTTCACTGGCATTTTCCCCTCAGATACGAAGCCCCAAGGTAGAGCTGCTGAGCTGGGGCTGAGGCCTCGGAAATCTGCACTGGAGTTGGGACAGTGACTCTCAGATCAAGCTATCCCTTCTTTGCATAGCTGTCAACCCTCCCTTTTTTTTGCGGGAAACTCCCTTATTCCAATGCCGTTTCCCGCTGCTATCCCGGATTGTTGATATCCCTTAAATTTCCCGGATTTCAAAGGAAGCAGCTCCTCTCCCTCCCTGCCGGCCAGGGAGGCTCCTCAGCTGCGTTGCTCGGCTGCCAATAAGGAGTCTGAGACTGACTGGGGGCGGAGCTTGCATGCCTTGTGCAGCCAGACCCTCACGCCCAACCAGACAGACAGCCTGCCTGCCGTCTACGCGCTCGCTCTTTTGCTCACCCGTTCGCACGCAGCCTCTGGAGCGCAGGGTGGCGAGGCTACTTGGTGCCATTGCACCGCCCTCGCGGCATCCCTTATTTTCAAATCTGAAAGTTTGAAAAAATCCCTTATTTTCAAATCCGAAAGTAGACAGCTATGCTTCTTTGTGGTGTCCTGAAGACCCCCTCCTCACATCCTTCCACATGGAAGCAACATCATGGATGGGGACAGGCCCAGCTGACAGGTCCTGTGGTTGCCAACCTTTCCTCCGGCAGGGCTCCAGTGCCTTTAAGAGCTGTGTGCCTTTCAATTGATGAGAAAAAGCTTCAGCTACTAAACTTTTGACTCTTTTGCGGCTGTCGTGGGCTCTGGCAGGGCTGGCCCTCAACCAAATGGCACCCCAGGTCAGGAGTGTTTTCTGTAACCCCTGCTTCCCCTTCAAGCGTTGTAAATTTCCCCCCAGGAATGTAAAACAAACAAAACACGAAGAGCAAATGTTAACGCAACCCCCCACCATGTAAGTGTTGCCAACTTTAAAGTGAAGATGAATTGTTTGGACTATTTGTGTCAGTTGTTGATTGAATAGCTTGGTGAGACCATGACAGGCATGCCCACATATCCTGAAGACCTCAAGGCCCAGATGTTTTCCTTGGCTGCCAGTCCCTAAATTTGGTTGTGGGCATAAATGCCCTGGATGGGTGGGGGGGGGATTTGCACTGACATTGGCACCACCAAAAGAACCTGTGAGCAATTGTGGGCAGAGGAGGGCAACTAAGACGATCAAGGGTCTGGAAACCAAGTCTTATGAGGAAAGGTTGAAGGAGCTGGTTATGTTTAGGCTGGAAAACAGGAGACAGAGAGGAGAGATGATAGCCATCTTCAAATATAGGGCCAGATTTAGGTTTGTTGAGGCCCTAAGCTACTGAAGGTAATGGGGCCCTTTATATGTCCAGCTGTCAACAACAAATTGTCACCTTTTTTGTGTTGAATATATGCTATATGGTGATTTATGGACCTAATAGGTATCTAAAGCCATTTGCACATGTTGCCATGCAACCGGTCCATGCAGAATGTAGGCACCCTATATATAGAAATGAGCAAACCAGTGATATTTCAGGGAGCATGCTAGCAGGCAGGGACCCAGAGTGGCTGGGAAACCCAGCCAGATGGGTGGGGTAGAAGTAATATATTATTATTATTATTATTATTATTATTATTATTATTATTATTTATTTTACTTACATCATAGGAGCCTACACAGCACAAAACACTGTTGCTGTATGTAGGTTTTATTTGATTTGATTTTTATCTTATATTTTGGACATCCAGGGTTTTTTATCTTATATTTTGGACATCCAGGGTTTTTTCCTTTAAATTTATTGGGGGGCCCTCAAGAGAGTGGGGCCCTAAGCTGTAGCTTGTTTAGCTTATACGTAAATCTGGCACTGTTCAAATATCTCAAGGGCTGGAAGAGGGAACAAGCTTGTTTTCTCCTGCTCTGGAGGACAGAACTCAAACCAGTGGCTTCAACTTACAAGAAAGGAGACTTTGACTAAACATCAGGGAGAACTTTCTGATAGTATGAGCTGTTCAACAGCGGAATGGTCTCCTTCGGGAGGTTGTGAACTCTCCTTCCTTGGAGGTTTTGAAGAAGATGTTCGGATCTGGATACTGGCGTAAATGATTATATGTTTAAAAATCAGGAGTTTAGTAGTGGGATATATAGCTAAAAATTTCGAGACCAGTGGGAGGTAAGTGTGCAAAAGGTAGAAAACTAGGAGTTTTAAATTAGGTTGGAGTAAGGGAATTTGATAAGGCTGGAGGGAAGGATCAGAAGCACCAAGATGCTGAGGTTTGGAAAAAGGAGTTGTTTAAGTAAAATGATATTTGTATTTTAGGATATTATGAAGTTTAGGAGTTTGGAAAAAGGATACAGAGGATAGATAATGAATTCAACAGAGGGGGGCTCGAGGAAGTCAACCGAAATATGAAATTGAGGAATGAAGGAATGCCCAAGCGATGATATTATATAATGTTATGATGTTAAATGTACAATGTTTATGCTTACCCTTGTGTGAGAAGCGGATGATTGTTGCTTCCCTCAGTGAGAGGGGGGGGGGAGAATGAAAAATTTAACAGTAATGGTATGTGCTTAAAATTGTAAAAACTAATAAAATTTTTGGAAAAAAAAATGAAGATGTTGGATGACACACACACACACACACACAAATACACACACATATATGCCAACCAAAAGGTAAATTCATTTTGCACAAAGTCTTCCTCCTCTCTCCCACCCCTGCACCAGAACCCAACACTGTTAACAAGAACAACAATGACATAATTCCAAGGTTTCCTCATTTGTTTGCAGGGAGAATATTAAAAGTGCCGTCTGCAGCCTTGAAGGGTTTCCCCTGGGAACTGTTAGTGTCTGCAGTAACGAGGTCACTCATTTTTTATTAGGAGAAGAGTTCCTGTGAAGTTAAATGTGCTGACAACCCCTTTTCCGTCTTTGATGTTGGGTTTCACCTCAGTCCCTCCTGCCCGTTCAGCTCCTCCCTAGCCGAGCTGGGAAAGTCTCCTTCCATCTGTGTTAAGTGACTTGCACTCTTGTTTTCTTTAGATACCTTGATAAGCAGATGGCCCTTAAAGGGACAGCGCAGGGAGGAGGCCTCAGGTTTCAGCGGATGCTGAAGATGGGAAAAGATTAGGTTGCCATCATGAAGTCACACCTTTGTTGCCACAAGATGCCTCTTGACTGATTGGACCCATGATTTATTTAATGGCCACATGGGTAATTGTCCAGCTAAAGACCAGAAAACCATCTTTAACCACCGCAGATTACCCACAATGAGCTGCCCCTGCAGAACTTCTTCTGTCCTTCAAACTCTTACAAAACCAGCCAGCGTGTATCATCTCCAAGAAACGATTTGGGTAGGAAAGGTGCAAATAGCTAGATTTTTTTCTTGCTTTGCTCGTTCCAACAGAGGGTTCACTCCAACAGAGTCTTACTTGGAGTAGACCCGTTGAAATTAATGGGCCATGGATAAGGTAGGCCTGTTGATTTAAACGGGTTTACTCTGAGTATGACTTTGCTGGGTTCCTACTTTGCCTTAACTTTTGATGATCTCTTCCCAGAGAGACGCTGGTGGTCAGTGCAAAACTTCATGCTCCCTCTTAGGACAGGACTGACTTACTTTGATTTTCTATGTGGACACTTAACATTTCTGGCTCTCTAAACACAAAATAACAGCTTTGCAATGCATTAGAGTACAATCGATTTGAGTGGCACTTGGTCACAACTACCTTTTGGCTTTATTTACAACAGTCCTTTAAGAGCTTGAAAACTTCTTCCTTGGCCCCTCTTTAACCTTCTCCCACCCTCAGAAAGCGACATATATGCAATATTATTCATTCATTCATTCATTCATTTCCCAGCCACTCTGGGTGGCTCCCAACAGAATATTAAAAACACGAGGAAACATCAAACATTAAAAACTTCCCTAAATAGGGTTGCCTTCAGATGTCTTCTAAAAGTCAAATAGCTGTTTATTTCCTTGACATCTGATGGGAGGGCGTTCCACATGGAGGGTGCCACCACCGAGAAGGCCCTCTGTCTAGTTCCCTGTGTGATGGCCTGGGAGTCAGACTCAGACGCTGAACCTGAGGGATCCCAGCCTGCACAGGATTCACTGCCCTCAGAACCGGTAGAGCCAGGGCTGGGGCCTGAGTCTCAAGGGGACTCACCTGTGCTGGATCCTCAGGTGCAGGCTTCGGCTGAGGTTGATCTGGCTCCTAGTGGGATGGAGGACTTACTGCCTACAGGTGCTCCACTCCCCACCCAGTCAGGGGAAGCTGAGGTGGCCTCTGGGTCCGGTAACCCTCCAGCTTCCCCTGAGCTGCAAAGGCTCAGGGCAGAGAGGCGAAGGGGACTAAGTGTCCGCAGGAGGAGTGCTCGCCTCCAAGCCAGGAGAGGCGAGTCACCTGGGGAGCGGAGCCGCCCTTTGCCTCGGGACAGGTAAAAGCCGGCGAGTCCCAGGCCCAAGTCGCAGGAGCAACATCGTTGCTGCGGAGCCCTGCTTGTTTCCTGCCTGGTTGTTCTGCCAGAACTCTGGACCTGCCTTGGTTCCTGGTTTATCCCTCTGTTCCTGACCTCGCCTGCCTCCTTGCCCTGTACCCTGCTCCTGTTTCCTCGGACTGCTTTCACGTACCTCTGACCTCGGACCGGACTTGGACCTCGCCTGCCTCCTTGCCCTGTACCCTGCTCCTGTTTCCTCGGACTACTTTCACGTGCCTCTGACCTCGGACCGGCCTTGGACCTCGCTTTCTGGATACTCCCCGGGACCAGCACACCCTGTAACCTCACTTCTCGCAGTGAGGGAACCGCCAGAAGGCCCTCGGAGCTGGACCTCAGTGTCTGGGCTGGATGATGGGGGTGGAGACGCTCCTTCAGGTATACTAGGCCGAGGCCGTTTAGGGCTTTAAAGGTCAGCACTTTCAACTCTGCTCGGAAACGTACTGGGAGCCAATGTAGGTCTCTCAGGACCGGTGTTATATGGTCTTGGTGGCCACTCCCAGTCACCAGTCTCGCTGCCGCATTCTGGATTAGTTGTAGTTTCCGGGTCACCTTCAAAGGTAGCACCACGTAGAGCGCATTGCAGTAGTCCAAGACTATGCCATCTTTTTCATATAATACTATTCATTGCAGAAGCTTGATCTCAGCACCCCTTATTTCCCCATTTCTTTGCATGCACCTTAAAATGGGGTGGGCACATATTCCTTGCCCAAAGCAGCGAGTGTTGCATTTGGCGCTGAATTTAAATAGCACCAGATACAAGCCTGCTGCCAAGAAACAGTGAGACACACACTAGCCATCAAGGCTTCCAATTGTTCCTTTAGCAGCGGGGTTTGCAACCGGCACTGTTTAAATTTGGCGCCAAATGCAAGCCTCACTGGGATTGGTTCCACAGTGGGGTTTCCATTCAGTGCTGAATTTAGACAGTGCTAACTGCAGGTTCTGCTGCCAAAGAAAAATCAGGAGTACAATGTCTTGTTTCTCTCTAATGGCATGTTTGGATCCACTGCTGAGTGGTTGGTAATAGCTGGGCAGACTTTTGGAGACATGACCACTTCTTAAAAAAAGTAAGTTAACAGAATGACCAAACACACTGTATAGAATTCTGCATTGGCATTATGTTACGATGCCATTGTTTACTTTATTATATTTGTTGACTGCGCTTCATTCACATTTCCAGGGTGGTTTATAGGAATAAATAATAAGAATTTTATACGAATAAACCAAGCAAAATATATAAAAGAATAAATTAATATAAAATAATAATATAAAATATAAAAATAAATTAATTGAATAAGCTAAAAGTCACATAATTATAAAAGCAGCATTAAAAAAGTTAGCAGGATTAAAATTGCATCTGAAAGCTGTGGATATTTTTTAAAGGCATGTGCCTGGGTGACTCGCTGAAAAGGTCCCCCTTCTTTCTCTTTGAAAGTCGCCTGCCTCACCTCAGGTGGCAGGGACACTGGCAGGAAGTACTCCATTTAAGAACTCCCTCCATATGCATGGAGGGACGTGGATGGAACTGTGGTCTAAACCACTGAGCCTCTTGGGCTTGCCAATCGGAAGGTCGGAGGTTCGAATCCCCACGACGGAGTGAGCTCCCATTGCTCTGTCCCAGCTCCTGCCAACCTAGCAGTTCGAAAGCACACCAGTGCAAGTAGATAAATAGGTACCGCTGCGGCAGGAAGGTAAACGGCGTTTCCGTGCGCTCTGGTTTCCATCACGGTGTCCCGTTGCACCAGAAGTGGTCTAGTCATGCTGGCACAGAAAGCTGTCTGTGGACAAACGCCGGCTCCCTTGGCCTGAAAGCAAGATGAGTGCCACAACCCCATAGTCATTAAAATTGTAGAATGCAAGAACTCTGGCCAGGCAGTAGATCAGTTTTTGAATCTTCAAACAGTTTTAATATTATAGTATTGCAACAAATTCCAGTTGAAATAAATTCCTGTTCCAGGACAAGGCCCTGTTTCGCTAATTCTTCATCAGCTGGAATGTTAATTTATGTAAATTATGTATGTATTGTTTTCACGTAAGAGTAGAATGTATATAAGCATTTACAAATATTATAAGAGTTATTTCTAACGTAGGATTTCTTAACATTCCAGCTGACGACGAATTAGCAAAACAGGGCCTTGTCCTGGAACAGGAATTTATTTCAACTGGAATTTGTTGCAATACTATAATATTAAAACTGTTTGAAGATTCAAAAACTGATCTACTGCCTGTCCAGAGTTCTTGCATTCTACAATTTTAACTGCTGTACATCACCAAGAACTCCAATTTCTATAACAACCCCATAGTCGCCTTTGACTGGACTTAATCATCCAGGGGTCCTTTACCGTTTACCTTTTACCCATATGCATGGGTTGCTACAAATGGAGGGATGGGATACTTCAGCTACCTTTGTATTGAGCTGTGGAAGACTTTTAAAAAGCAAAACTAGCACTTCAATATGGGCCTCGAAGCAGACTGGGTGCCCATGCAATTGGCACAGCACACAGGTCCAAGATGGCCGCAACACCCAGTCCCAAGCAGGAACCCAGTAGCTGTAGTCCACACTAGCTATCCTTTCTGAATGGTCTTAAAAGGTAACCCTGTGTACAGAACATTACAGAAGTGTAACCTAAAGATTACCAGAGCATGGATAATTGAGGCCACAGTATCTCTGTCCAGGAAGAGTCACAGTTGGCATTCCAGCTAAACTTGTGCTTCTAATAAAAGGAAAGGTGGACCAAGGAGCCCTCACAAGATGGGAAGCCGTGTTTTCAGGGAGTGTGCAACCCCATCTGGTCTGGTCTGGTCTGAGCTTTGGTTTATTGCCCTGCCCCCCATCATTCCAGATGACTGGGAAAGACTGATGTTGCATCTGCATATGGCAGAGACAGAGAAATAAGGGGAAAACAGAGTTGGGTGTCATCTGCAAGCGGATGACATCAGACCTCCAGGTGACCTCACTTGATGGTTGCATGAAGATGCTAAATATCACATGGAACAAAACAGAACATTAGGTATTACATATACCCCTGGTGCAAATTTCATTTCTCTCTTTTTTTTTTTTTTTTGATGCAAATCAATTTTTGATGCAAGCTCTTGCGATTGATGTCCTTCAGACCGGTGCAGAAGTACAACCTCCAATACTCATCTTTATCGAAAGCACGTCAAAGTGCAAGTAGATAAATAGGTACTGCTGCAGCGGGAAGGTAAACGGCGTTTCCGTGCGCTGCTCTGGTTCGCCAGAAGCGGCTTAGTCATGCTGGCCACATGACTGACTGACTGACCGAACCCAAAGGGTGCTCATCAATGGCTCCTCTTCATCCTGGAGAGAAGTGACTAGTGGGGTGCCACAGGGTTCTGTCTTGGGCCCAGTCTTATTCAACATCTTTATCAATGACTTGGATGATGGGCTTGAGGGCATCCTGATCAAGTTTGCAGATGACACCAAATTGGGAGGGGTGGCTAATACGCCAGAGGACAGGATCACACTTCAAAATGACATTAACAGATTAGAGAACTGGGCCAAGGCAAACAGGATGAATTTTAACAGGGAGAAATGTAAAGTACTACACTTGGGCAAAAAAAAAATGAAAGGCACAAATACAGGATGGGTGACACCTAGCTTGAGAGCAGTACAAGTGAAAAGGATCTAGGAGTCTTGGTAGACCACAAACTTGACATGAGTCAACAGTGTGATGTAGCAGCTAAAAAAGCCAATGCAATTCTGGGCTGCATCAATAGGAGTATAGCATCTATATCAGGGGAAGTAATAGTACCACTGTATTCCGCTCTGGTCAGACCTCACCTGGAATACTGTGTCCAGTTCTGGGCACCACAGTTCAAGAAGGATACTGACAAGCTGGAACGTGTCCAGAGGAGGGCAACCAAAATGGTCAAAGGCCTGGAAACGATGCCTTATGAGGAACGGCTTAGGGAGCTGGGTATGTTTAGCCTGGAGAAGAGAAGGTTAAGGGGTGATATGATAGCCATGTTCAAATATATAAAAGGATGTCATATAGAGGAGGGAGAAAGGTTGTTTTCTGCTGCTCCAGAGAAGCGGACACGGAGCAATGGATTCAAAC